>OY101448.1:115488430-115710930 GCA_956483635.1 Panzeria rudis
ATATATATATATATATATATAATATATATATATATATATATATATATATATATATATATATATATATATATATATATATATATATATATATATATATATATATATATATATATATATATATATATATATATATATATATATATATATATATATATATAGATATATATATATATATATATATATATATATATATATATATATATATATATATATATATATATATATATATATATATATATATATATATATATATATATATATATATATATATATATATATATATATATATATATATATATATATATATATATATGTATACATGCATTCATATATATATATATATATATATATATATATATATATATATATATATATATATGTATACATGCATTCATATATATATATATATATATATATATATATATATATATATATATATATATATATATATATATATATATATATATATATATATATATGTATATATATATATATATATATATATATATATATATATATATATATATATATATATATATAGATATATATATATATATATATATATATATATATATATATATATATATATATATATATATATATATATATATATATATATATATATATATATATATATATATATATATATATATATATATATATATATATATATATATATATATATATATATATATATATATATATATATATATATATATATATATATATATATATATATATATATATATATATATATATATATATATATATATATATATATATATATATATATATATATATATATATATATATATATATATATATATATATATATATATACATATATATGTACGGAGGTATGTATGTATGCATGTATGTATGTATTAGGGAGGTAACGATACGCCTTTTTGCCGATACCGATAGTCAAAAACAAATATCGGCGATACCGATTCTGATGTGCATATTAAAATTGAGGTTCAGTTTACATTAACAAAACTCAAGAAGGGTACTTTTTTATTATACAAAATTACAGTGTAAGAGAGCATTAATATTTAAAATTGATAACAATATGCCGTCTACATTAGACATGAAAAGCTTTTAAGGCATGACGTTATAAAAGCGTTGTTATGGTCTAGCATGCTCTAACAACAATGTTAAAACATCAATAAATCATTAACATGAGCAGTCTACACTTAACATTAACATGATATTAATGTTAGATGTTAGTCATTTCATGTTTAATGTAGACGTAGGGTTACGCAGTATAAACAATTTTAAGTAATTTTAAAGGAACTAACTCAGAAAAAAATGGAATATAAAATCAACATGACGCAATTGTGACTTGAAATCATATTAAATTTACATGAAATAATTTGTCGTTTAAGGGCCATTATTACAACTCAGCAGTAAAGTGGAAGATAGTTACTGGCATGATTAGCAGAAGTGATCGGTAAACTGACCTGCAACAATTTTTCATTGTTACAACTTGCCTGTAAAATATAAATTATCTTTTTCAAAGTATGGCTATACCAGAGTACAAGTGGCAACGTCATACATGTGTATTTACCAAGGCACAGATAACAGGTACATACAAGTCTACAACAAGTATACATTTGTTGTAGAAACTACACTACAGTTCTCAAAAAATGTTGAAAGTTTGGAGGAATTATCAGCGCAGGTAGCTCTATAATAAAATGTCCAGTACCGTAAAGAAGGGAAGCTCCATATAGTGACAAAATTGTGATAATTTCATCACTCCATTAAGTTTGCCGAGTAAGGTCATGTGTTCTGGCGAGTTCACCAGTTAGATACGCCTTGGTGTTTACTTGATAAAGAATCAAGTATGGCAGCCTATGAAAATGTGTGCCTATAAAAGTTAGCGGAAGAATGAACTTCCCAGTAAGTTATCCCACACTTTTAGGTTATATTAAAGTTGTAATAATGAAAAACTGTTTATCCGCCCGATAAAATGCTAATTATAACTAAAGCCGAGTTGTAATAATGGCCCTAAGTGTTTTAGTGTTTATTTGCTTTCTTCATTGCTACAGTTCACTGTTGTGCTTAGTTATGTGACTTGTTGTTGTTAATACTTACATGTGCCGGCTATGTAGACGACATACAACGAATTGCTAGCGAAAATTTACTGCTGCTGCCTTAAAAGTACCATTGTTTCATACTAATTTTAAATGAAAAATCTCTTTGATTTAAAATTTTTCACTGTTACCATAACTTTGTTATAAACGTTACATTTCATTTTAAATCAACATGACTATAACTTTAATTTCAAATAAGTTTTATGTTAAATAATCATTTAAATCATATTGAATTAAAATGAAATTTATTTTACATGCGATGGTATTTATTACGTGTATAGGTAAAGTCAAGTTTGAAGCTGTTGTGGCTGCAGTGGTACGACTTCAAATCTTGGCTAGTGCAGCCAGCTACAACACAACGTTTTCTGATGCCTATCACGTAAGTAAAATACTTAATAGAATAGTTACATTAAAATCATGTTCTTTCAGCTTGATATAACTATAATTCAACATGATTCTTAGTGGTGTTTCAATACTAAATTCACGTTCCTTGATCTTGAAATAACTTTGATTCAACATGATTTTTCGTGTTGCTCGAATATCAAATTCACGTTGTTTCAACTCAAAATAACTTTAATTCAGCATGATTTTTCGTATTATTTCAGTATCTACTTCACTTTGATTTACCTCTACTGCAATATTAAATCAACATGAAATATAGTTAGATCAAAAGGATAAATTTTCCTTCAAAATTATTGTAAATCATGTTGAATTAAAATGAAACGCCCATGAAACAAAATCACTACCGAAAAATGTTAAATTAACCTGCTTTTCGACGATTTTACATGGAAATTTTTCTGTGTATACATTTTCATTGCTTTCAATGAATCTTTATTAAAAATGTGCAAATAAATAGTAGAAAATGAAGTACAATTTTATTTCAGTCATACAAAAATTTTCAAGTAATTTATAATTAAAAAAAAAATACTCGTCACGCTTTCTAAAAAATCGATTTTTTAAAAGATATTTATCAACTAATATTCTACTAAATAAATTAATACTTTAATTGTTAAAATTCTTCTAAAAGTTTATATTTATGCACTTAAATTTACATGAAAACAGTTTTGCGTTTAAATTCGTATAAAAAGTAACAAGTTGTGAAAATCTGTGATTTTTCATCCTTTTTTCTTGGGGATAAATCATTATAGAACGCCGAAAAAGAAATGTTCCTAACATCGTTTCCAATTCGGTGACTGGTAATCGAAAAAGAAAACTTTTTGCAATGACAAGCATTTATAAAATTAATTACAAATGATCCAAATTTGTACTACTTCCGGATTGCAAATTCTTCATTTTTATGACTTCTTTGGAGTGTCGTTTTTTCTGGGAATAAGATTTAAAAAACAACAAATTGAATTTGAATTCATGGTAAAATTAACAAAAAATAAATTAGTTGTTAAAAAAAGCTCTGAAGAAAATGCAAAAAGTAAAATCGCAAGTATCGCCAATATATTGGTATCGGTTACATCCCTAGTATGTATGTGTGTATGTATGTATGTATGTATGCATGTATGCATGTATGTATGTATGCATGTATGCATGTATGTATGTATGTATGTATGTATGTATGTATGTATGTATGTATGTATGTATGTATGTATGTATGTATGTATGTATGTATGTATGTATGTATGTATGTATGTATGTATGTATGTATGTATGTATGTATGTATGTATGTATGTATGTATGTATGTATGTATGTATGTATGTATGTATGTATGTATGTATGTATGTATGTATGTATGTATGTATGTATGTATGTATGTATGTATGTATGTATGTATGTATGTATGTATGTATGTATGTATGTATGTATGTATGTATGTATGTATGTATGTATGTATGTATGTATGTATGTATGTATGTATGTATGTATGTATGTATGTATGTATGTATGTATGTATGTATGTATGTATGTATGTATGTATGTATGTATGTATGTATGTATGTATGTATGTATGTATGTATGTATGTATGTATGTATGTATGTATGTATGTATGTATGTATGTATGTATGTATGTATGTATGTATGTATGTATGTATGTATGTATGTATGTATGTATGTATGTATGTATGTATGTATGTATGTATGTATGTATGTATGTATGTATGTATGTATGTATGTATGTATGTATGTATGTATGTATGTATGTATGTATGTATGTATGTATGTATGTATGTATGTATGTATGTATGTATGTATGTATGTATGTATGTATGTATGTATGTATGTATGTATGTATGTATGTATGTATGTATGTATGTATGTATGTATGTATGTATGTATGTATGTATGTATGTATGTATGTATGTATGTATGCATGTATGTATGTATGTATGTATGTATGTATGTATGTATGTATGTATGTATGTATGTATGTATGTATGTATGTATGTATGTATGTATGTATGTATGTATGTATGTATGTATGTATGTATGTATGTATGTATGTATGTATGTATGTATGTATGTATGTATGTATGTATGTATGTATGTATGTATGTATGTATGTATGTATGTATGTATGTATGTATGTATGTATGTATGTATGTATGTATGTATGTATGTATGTATGTATGTATGTATGTATGTATGTATGTATGTATGTATGTATGTATGTATGTATGTATGTATGTATGTATGTATGTATGTATGTATGTATGTATGTATGTATGTATGTATGTATGTATGTATGTATGTATGTATGTATGTATGTATGTATGTATGTATGTATGTATGTATGTATGTATGTATGTATGTATGTATGTATGTATGTATGTATGTATGTATGTATGTATGTATGTATGTATGTATGTATGTATGTATGTATGTATGTATGTATGTATGTATGTATGTATGTATGTATGTATGTATGTATGTATGTATGTATGTATGTATGTATGTATGTATGTATGGATGTATGTATGTATGTATGTATGTATGTATGTATGTATGTATGTATGTATGTATGTATGTATGTATGTATGTATGTATGTATGTATGTATGTATGTATGTATGTATGTATGTATGTATGCATGCATGCATGCATGTATTTATGGATGTATGTATGTATGCATGTATGTATGTATGAATGTATGTGTGTACATATGTATGTCATAACTCAAAAAACTTGACTTTTGAGTTAATAATGCAGACTTATTCGCCATATCGTTTTTCATATTATGCAAAAATTTCATATTAATACCCAGCAAACACGAAGCCAAATCTTTAAAATAAGATGACTTCAAAGGTTTCTCTTTACGCCCAGCAAACCAGGGACTGAAACCATGAAAAAATGGGTTCAGTTTTGGGTTCGGGTTAATCAAAATAAAATGTTCAGGTTCGGGTTCGGTTCAGCTTCGGATTTAAAACCAAAATTTAAACGCGCGCAATTATTTTGCTTAATAATAAAATACTTAAATCAATTTTACATTCACGTTTATACGTTTAATCACTATCCTGCCTGTTATGTAAATCTAGTCATTTTATAAACGCTCGATTTAGAAAATTTTAATCCACTAATAGATAGCAAACTTTTTTCATACTTTTCTGCAATATCATATTTTTTAGAGCTTTAAATATCATATCTGAAATCAATTTACTATATACGATTTAAAATACATCAATGGGGGCATTATTTATTTTTGAATACCGAGAAATTTACTCAGATTCAGTTTACCGAACAGGGCCGTATGTTCTTTTTTTAATTTTATAAAATTTAACTTATTTAGCTTTCAAAAAAACTTTTTTCAACTTTGTGGCGTACGTACCGCATTGACATAAGAAAATATACTTCAAATAAGAAATTATTAGAAATACCCAGAACAAGAAAAAACAAAAAAATTTGGCAGCCATTCGGCACTCTTAAAAATTTCAAAAAATAGTCAGCTGTCGTGGTGCTGAAACCTGGTATGAATTTGCTTTGGTCGTTATTTTATTTTGATTTTGTTTTTAATTTTTTTTTGCATGCAAGAAATGTAATGTTTTTTATTATTCTTCTATTAAATAATTTTGTTTTTATTTTTGAACCCGAACCTTACTGAATTTCTAGGTTCAACGGGTTCGGGCTCAAAGTTCTTATAAACAGCGAACTTGAACCCATTTGGGTTCAGGTTCGGTTTCAGTCCCTGCAGCAAACACGAGTGAAATATTTGAAAAAAGATGACTTTATCTTTTGATACCAAGTACAATTCTCAAACCATTTGTAAAGGCTTCTGTTTACCACTTGAATTCAAGTTGATAATGATTTGAATATAAACATTTGAGATTCAGTGTTTTGTCAATTTGATGTGGTGTTGTTCTCAAGTTACAAATCAACGTAGGAACACTGTTTAAAGTGAAACATAAATTGGAACCATTTTTATAATATGACGATCAAACTAAGTTGTTTATTACAACTGCAGAAAAATTACAAGCATCCGCCAAAATTTCAAATTAATGTCGCTAGAACTCATGCATTATTTTAGATTTAATATGTAGATAACTTATCTTCATAAAAATCATACTGTGAAATTTGAACGTGATCGTTTTATTGGTATGGTTGCCACACGTCAAACAGCTTATACAAAATACGTTTAATATTACTTAAAATTAATATATATATATATATATATATATATATATATATATATATATATATATATATATATATATATATATATATATATATATATATATATATATATAAATATATATATATATATATATATATATATATATATATATATATATATATATATATATATATATATATATATATATATATATATATATATATATATATATATATATATATATATATATATATATATATATATATATATATATATATATATATATATATATATATATATATATATATATATATATATATATATATATATATATATATATATATATATATATATTTTATTTTTTTTTACACTGCTTTTATAAACTGTTCGACGTGTAGCAAATATACAAATGAACCGTTCAATTTCAAACTTCACAATATCTTTTCTACGAAGATAAGTTAACTCCATATTAAATTTGTGCTAAATCTAAAAGAATTCATGAGTTCTATCGACATTGAGGTGAAATTTTGGCGGATGCATGAAGACTAGGTGTAAATGGACCGATTTCTTAAGATCTTAGATAGGTATATTTGTATGAACCGAATTTCGTCCAATTATCTTAAGAATTGCACATTTAATCCAATGAAGATGGTCTAAGAACTGAAATTGTAGTTCTTGAATATCTCAATTTTAAGAGCTAACATTGAAAAACGGCGAACGCCATTGAAATCAGCGTACTCGAATTAAGTTTACTCGTCTGGTGCCCCTTCTGACGGAAAAAATAGTGTCGAATTCATGCACAGTGTAATTAATTAAAGAGAAAACTTTTTCTCTTCGTTTTTCAATCCAAAATAATTTAATATACACTTAGAGCCTTCGTTGGTTTCTTTCCCCTTACATAAATATTATTCCCTGATAAACGACAATAATTGTAGGAAAAGTGGCGAATTTTTTTGTTCCAAAATCAGTAGTTTTTTATGTATATAAATTGATTTTTAGTCCCGGGAATTTATCCGAGAAAAGCGGGAAACGAACATAAGCGATTTTCCCAGGACGGGAAATGCCCATAAAAACACTAATCCAAACTTTAATATAGGAAAATTGAATTTTTAAAATTCATCAAAAATTTACAAAACTGACTTCACAAAACTATGCATATATCTAAAGCTACTTATCCTAGATATTCCATTAAGATATCATATTGAAGGGCACAAAATGGCCCTTAAAATGACATATGCATTGATTTTACTTTGTGTTATTCAGAGGTAAAATTTTTCGGACGTTATGTTCGCGGGCGATTTTCTCGAAGAATGGTATTTTTAAAATTCTTAAAAAAAATACATATTAAGGGCAACTTTGTGCCTATTAACATGACACTTTAATGGAATATGTAGGATAAGTTGTTTTAAATACATATTGATGAATTTTCCTATTCTAAAGTCGTGCCATTTGGGGAACTACGCAAAATAGTGAGCTTAGATTGTGCACTAATATTAGTTTTGCCAGAGGCATCATTCGTACTAAATTTTATCAAATGTAAAGGGGTAAGGAAAACTGGTTGGTTTTATATGTTTTAACACATAGACCAAATTTGAGCTCGTTTGGTGCGGGTTTGGATGGCGTTTCTTTATACTATTTTTATATGGCGAGGGCATGTAAAATTTGATATTTGCAAAAATAGTAAAAAGTCATTACCCTAATGTAGATTCATATAGTAAACATTTCATAATTTATGAATGTGAATTTCGCTGACATTTTCTTGTTGTGTGTTTGTTTTTGGTTTTAATTAAGAAATTTTTATTTATAAAACCAAACGATTAAAAAGTATTTGCTACACTTGAATGACACATACATACGTAATATGTATTTATTTTTAATAATGATCAGTAGAGAAATAAAAAAATTTTTTAAAAAGAGTATTTTATGCCCATAAAATATACAGCTAAAATTAAAAGAATGCCCTTAAAATTATTGGCCCACTTTAATTGTAAAACAAAAATTACACTGTGTAACAAAATTAAAACTTTTTAAAATATCAAGATTCTAACGACTGGTGTTACTAGGAAAGCAAAACATATATTTACATTTGGGTGGTCGTTTGATTTGATTGTACGTACTAGTGATGTTAAGAATATCAATTTTTAATATTCGCGAATACGAATATTCAATCTAAATAGTTAGTACCACTTAATATTTCAAATTTAATTGGAAAAAATCTACCCTTTGCGTCAATAACAATAAATTGAGAAAAACTGTCACAATATTATAGGTATTTAACATTATTATGATATTCCGATGACGGAATTTAAAATTATTAACTTAGCAACAGAATGCCTCTTTTTTAAATTTTTGGTGGAAAGTAAATAAGGGAAAATACGAGCTTCTTTTACTTATACCCAGGCAATATTAAGTGACACCAGCGGGGAGTGTTCCGAGCGAGCGAATGTTTAGTGGTGCGGAGCTTATTTACACACCGCGCAATAGGCTTGACGGAGAAAAGACTTCAAAACTTTTATTTTTGAAGTTCAACATTCCTCTATTGAGCTTTGAGTATTACTTTGACATGATTAATAAATTAATTTAACAGGACTTTACTTTTTAAATACGTCGTTGTAAAATATATTTTCTTTTTTCTTTACTAAAAGAAGATTATTGTTTTGCGTTGTAGACACATTTTTTTAGTAAAAATTAATATTTTTGTTTAATTTTCAGTATTTTTTATGTATTATTTTTTGGAACGTATTCACAAAATATTCGTGAAATATTCGCTTGAATTTAGCGAATCGAAAATTATATAATAGCCGAATATTCGGCGATTCGAATACGAATACATCACTACGTGATGTATTCGTATTCACTTAAAACATTTTTTTATATTTGTATTTTTTTTTAATATTGTTTATGAATTTTGCTGTGTATTTGGAAATAATTGAATAATTTGGTGATGTTTCCCATCAGATGAAAGAAATAATAATTTTAAGCTAAGAGCTAAAACTTCAAGCTTTATTTTAAGATGTAACATGAATCAATATGTGCTATATTAAAAAAAAATTATGAGGTAAAAAATACACATTTTTTAAATATTAACTAAAAGTAGTCCTAACAAGTGTGTGAGTTTAGTGTAAAATTTTGATATAACATTTTTTTTAGAATACAACTTTACTCAACAATGCTAAACAAAGCTGCTTTAATTTTTTTTCCATACAGCCGTAAGTGTACACGTGGAAATTTTTCATGAAATTTTCGTCAAGAAGCCTTTTTTTATTTGCTTACGTGTATTTACATCAGCAATGCTGAAACTGGTTTAAAGCAGGGATGTAATGATAAGCCTTTTTGCCGATCCGATACTCAAAAAGAAATATCGGCGATACCGACTCCGATACCGATACGCATTTTGTGTAAAAATTTCAAGCAAAAATTCCATAAGGGGAAGATAAAAAAATGCCAAGGACACTAAAATTGTGTGCAGAAAAAAGCTCATGTCGATAACAGTTTTTTATATTGAACTAATTCAAGCACACGTGATTTTTTACCTGAAAAATGCTTGTTTTTATTAACTGAACAATAACCAACAAATATTTCGGATATGTGTTCAAAAGTAAGAACGCATGTGGCTATCAAAGCGAATTCATACCAGGTGGTAGCAACAGCTCAGCTGTTTACAAAAATGTTTACATATTTAACCTGTCAACATTTCTTGACAGCCCAAATGTAAATTCTCCACGGTGAATTCTCTTGCGACTATCTGGTGTTGACCTACCTTGGTGGCTATGTGTTTTTTTAACGGCAATAAATTGCCAGCACGCAATTTGTAAGTCGATTTAGTTCATTAGAGCTGAAAAATAATTGGATGAATTAAGAAGTTATGTTGTTTCAAAAAAATTTCGGAATGGGTGCATGTTATTAGCGAAATTTTTTGTCCAAGTAAAAGAGCATATAAAATAATGTAATTTAGCATCAATAACTCAAAATCTACAAAAATTTACATCCGCGCTTATTCAAGAAAACCACAGATTTATCAACTAATATTCTTCTAAATAACTTAATAGCTTAATTGTTTGTTCATGTCAGGAATACGTGTAAACGATATTCAGTTGTTTGTAAACCCATCGACAGAATTCGCACGTGTAGATCCCTATAATACTTGGCTCCTCTGGACTCTCCGCCCGAATGCACCTGCCGCCGCCAGTTTTTATCGGCTTCGGGCAATTTTAGCCGGCTATTGATAACTTTCACCGTCGAACACTTCTCTTGGTATTTTTTTGAACAGCGATACAACAGGCGAATTGGTGGTGTTCTTTTTTTATAAATTAAAATAAAATAAATTAACGTGCAGTGTAAAGAAAATATTAAAAGGAATTAAGGAAACGAAAATAAAATACAATTATAATTAAAACAAAAGGCAAAGACTCGTTTTCCTCCTTGATACTAGTGTGGGCCCCAAATCATCAGGTGGTTGCCAGCAGTCAGGGACGATATCAGCACCCTCAAAGTAACATTTGGTCCTTCGCCGCTAAAGGAATCCAGCCAGAAATTAAGTGTAGCAGCAATCGAGGTACGTAGTTCTGAATTTGAAATTTTTGTGAATAAAAGTGAAGAAACGTGTCTCAAAGTTTGTGTGGCTCATTTAATTTGCTTGACTCATTTCTGTTGTGTGGCACAAAGAACCAAAGCATAAAAAGCATCGTAAATTTACGGCGGTTATATGAAATTTATTTCTTTGGCTCTTTGTGTAATTATACTTCAAATTAAATCGCCTGGAAATCGTATGATTTGGTAGCCATTTTTACCATTTGTCAGCTCACTGAAATCGCGTGATAATTTTTACGATCACCGTTAACTTGACCCGTTAATTTTTGTTGTTGGCACTTAAACAAATAGATCAAAATTAAGCCGCGTGATTTATCTGCCTTTTGTTGTTCAAAGCGACATTTTTTATTGATTTTGAGTGGCCATCTTTTATTTAGTTGTTGGTTCAAGGTAACCCCAATTTTTTTTTGTGTGGAGAAATAACCTCTAAATAAAGGCAGCTTTAAACTTTTCTAAACACAAAGTTATAATGGCGTCAATAGAGGAATTTACAGAAATAGTAGAAGAGATCTTAGCATTTGAGAAAAGGCTCAAAGGGGAAGATTTCTCAGTTTATACAATGGAAGCCATAGAATGTGAAAAAGAAGAGTTAGGCAGATTATGGACGACATATAGGACAATTTACGAGCTATGCGCAAATGACTCAGGGGAAAAAAAGAAAGAAGGAGTGTCGATCACCAAGACACATAGCCAGGCCCATAAGGTGCATGTGAAATGCGTAAACATTTTAGCGAGAGCCAGCCGTGGGTTGCGCAAGGACAATGTAGAAGCTTCCACTTCAGTGGTTCCCAATCACAGTTTTCCCATTCCGGTACAAGCATGCGACATTGAGGTTTTTCGGGGCGATTACGAATCATGGCCCACATTTAGAGATTTATTTACTACAATTTATATAAATAATGCACGTTTAGGCCCTGTAGAAAAATTATGTTATCTTTTTCAAAAGACAAGTGGTGATGCGCGTGAGGTTAACAGAAACATCACTGTAACCGCTGATAATTTCGCGATTGCTTGGGGAAATTTAAAAGCCACCTACGAAAATAAACGGGTACTATTCAATGGGCAGATGAGTTTATTATATAATTTGGCTCATTGTCAAGAGGAATCTGCTTCGGAAATTAAGCGGCTCCAAAGAGAAATAAATAATTGTATGTCTACGTTGAGGTTATACAATATTGATATCGATGCGTGGGAACCATTGTTTGTGTTTCATTGTTCCATTAGGCTTCCCGAGCAAACATTGAATTTGTGGGAACAGTCTGTTAAAAATAAGACTGAGATTCCTAAATGGAAAGAAATAAATGAGTTTCTGACTGATAGGTTCCGGGCTCTTGAAAGCGTTTCGAATATTCGTGCCAGTGGTCCCCAAACCAGCGGCTATTTTGCTAATCACAATTCAATTAGGTCCAAGCAATTAAAGGCACATCATACTAAAGTAAATGTACCACAATGTAGATTATGCAAACAGGCCCATGAACTAAGCTCTTGCGTAAAATTTTTGAGCATGGATTATAAAAATCGCGTGTCAAGTTTGAGAAAATTCAGATACTGCTACAACTGCCTGAAAGGAGGGCATTTATTTGGTGATTGTCCTAGTAATAACGGTTGCTCGAAGTGTAAAAAGAAACATCACGTCCTTTTACATAGAGAGTTTGTTAATAAACCGGCGCAAAGGGCTCAGGAAAATTATGAACCATCAAAAAATAAATCGCAGTTTTCCGCTCAAATAATTGATGGGCCTTCTACATCTAGCGCTGCTTATGCTTTGAATGCTGCTTCGAATGTTGTTCAAAACCACCACCATTCAGTTTCAAAAAAGGTTTTACTGGCTACTGCATGGGTTAATATTAACAATAATGGCTCCAATTTTAAAGTGCGAGCGTTAATTGATCCATGTTCAGATGAGAGTTTTATATCTGAAAAAATTTGTAAGTTGCTCAAGTTGTCCACCGTACCCGTAGCAGCTGAGGTCGCAGGTCTAGGTGAAGAAGTTGTTAGCAGAGTTAGCAAAATGGCCAGTTTTTCCGTGTCTTCTTTAATAAATCCCGATTTGAGTTTGAAAGTTTCTGCTTTGGTGGTCCCTCAAGTCACTGGAAATGTTCCAACTATGTCGTTTACCCCTAATAAAAACTTTAATCTACCGAATTTGGATTATGCGGATCCAGCATTTTATAGAAGTGGCTCGGTTGATATGCTGTTAGGGGGTGATGTATACCCATCAATTCTACGCAATGGCGTACATCATGGTATTTTTGAGTCATTGGTGGCGCAAGAAACTATCTTTGGCTGGGTGGTAACTGGTCCCACAAGTCATAATAGTACTGTCAGGCTCACTCATTTTACTAAAGTATCTATCGATGAACAGCTGACAAAATTTTGGGAACTGGAAGAAATTTCTCAAAATCGTGTGGTCTCAGAAGAGGATAAACTGTGTGAAAAAATATTTTGTTCTACCACTGTGAGAAATGCTGAAGGGAGGTATATAGTGAATTTGCCCTTTAAGGCTTCCATTTCATCACTTGGTCCAAATAGGCACATAGCTCTGAGTCAATTCAATAGAAGCGAAAGTTCATTGTTGCGAAAGCCCCAGAACAAAACGTTGTATGATGAGGTCGTTAAAGAATATTTAACTTTGGCACATATGGAAAGAATTCAAAGTCCTGTAGCTGGCCCAAGTTATTATTTGCCCCATCATGGTGTTTTCAAACCGGAAAGTACCACAACAAAACTAAGAGTGGTATTTAATGCCTCCAGCATCACGCCTAGCGGTAAAAGTTTGAATGACATATTACATGTAGGCCCTATTCTGCAAAAAGACTTGGTTCTGCTGATACTGAAATGGAGATTTTTTAAGTATGTCTTTAACGCAGATATCTCGAAAATGTACAGACAGATTCTCGTTAACCCTGAACACACTCGCTTTCAACAAATTGTGTATCGTAGCTCTCCTGATGAAGAGATACAAGATTACAGGCTTAAAACGGTGACCTTTGGCGTAAATTGTGCTCCTTATTTGGCCCTTAGAACTCTGTTACAGTTAGCAGACGACGAAGAGCGGTATTACCCAGTAGGTGCTAGAATTCTGAGAGAGTCCATGTACGTGGACGACGCGCTAGTAGGTGCTCATAGTTTGCCAGATATTTTAGAGGCCCGAAATCAACTTATATTTATTTTACAGTCCGCTGGGTTTGATTTAAGGAAATGGACTTCTAATATGAAGGCAATTTTAGAAGGGTTGCCCACTGAGCACTTATTAGATGAGCATTTTTTAAGGTTCGATGATAAAAGTAACGCAAAGACTCTAGGCATTCGATGGAATGCTTCAGCTGATTACTTTTATTTCACGGCAGAGAAAATTCCACTTAAGTCTTCGTATAGTAAAAGAGAAGTACTTTCGACAATAGCTAGGCTCTTTGATCCTGCCGGATGGCTGTCGCCAGTTATCATAACTGCAAAAATATTGATGCAGCAAATGTGGCTCGATAAAATAGGCTGGGATGATAATATCAGCGAAGTTTCGTTACGAAATTGGCAGGCATTTGTTAGTCGATACAACGATATTACAGAGCTTAGGGTTCCGAGGTGGATCCAATATACTACAACTGCGTTCAAAGAGTTCCATGGCTTCTGCGATGCGTCAGAGTGGGCGTATGCAGCAAATTTATATGTTAGAGTTCAAGCAGGGGATGCAGTAGTTTCGCACTTATTAGTTTCAAAGACGAAAGTGGCCCCAATCGAAAAACCCTCCATACCACGCTTAGAATTGTGTGGCGCAGTGCTATTAGCTAGGCTGATCGACAGCATTATGCCTCAGTTTTCCTTGAAAAATTATACGCTGTATCTGTGGTCCGATTCGACGATAGTGCTGGCATGGCTCAAAAAACCCCCATGCAGTTGGAAAACTTTCGTAGCCAACAGAGTTGCGCTGATATTAGAAAAGGTCGGCAATAGAAACTGGCACCACGTAGGGTCGCAAGACAATCCTGCAGATCTAGCAACCCGGGGGCTGACCCCTGCGGAGTTGAAAGACTGCAAACTTTGGTGGAATGGCCCAGAATGGCTGAAACTAGAAAAATCGTCTTGGCCATCCTCCACATTAGAATTCGAAACCGCTGAAGAACGAAAAAATGTCCAAGCTTTCATTACTAGATCTGCGGAAAAGGAAGATATACTGGATAGGTTCTCTGATTTGCCTAGAGCTACACATGTAATCGCCTACATATTTCGTTTTTTCAATGCTGCGCGAAAGACCTCAAATATTAAGGCCCAGATGTCGACACTAAAACTTTCGGCAGAAGAGTTGCTCTTTGTAAGAAATCGCCTATTTCAGCTATCTCAAGAGATATACCTCGCGAACGATCTCAAGAGCCTGCGTGATAAAAATTGCGCCGAAAAGAATAGCCCTCTATTGTCTCTTACGCCCTTTCTAGATGAGCATCAAATAATACGTGCCAATGGCCGCCTTGCCTCCTCATCTAGTTTGTCTTATAATGAACGCCATCCGATAATCTTAGCCTATGGTAGTACCTTATCACGACTGTACGTGCGCTTTATTCATAAATTGGTTCACCATGGCGGCTTAAGCCTAGTCCATAGCGTTATTCGACACGAATGTTGATACTTAAGGCCAGGAACTTGATAAAAACATGCATAAATAATTGTAAAGAATGTGTATTGCATCGAAAAATGAGACAGGGACAAATTATGGCTGCGTTGCCCAAAGAAAGAACCACACTGAGTCGCCCTTTCGCAAACACTGGCGTCGATTTTGCTGGTCCATTTGAAATTAAAAGCTTCACTGGTCGGTACTGCCGAATTACGAAAGGTTACGTGTGTCTCTTCGTTTGTTTCGCAACTAAGGCGATTCACCTCGAAGCCGTTAGTGATCTGTCATCCTCCGCATTTTTAGCTGCTTTGGCTCGTTTTGTCGCTCGTCGAGGCTGCCCTAATTGCGTCTACTCCGATAATGGCAGAAATTTCGTTGGCGCGGCGAAAGAAATCGACGTAAATTTCGAAAAACACGTCAGGGAACTACGTGATACTGTCGTCGAAAAATACGGACATCGACGCTTAAATTGGCACTTTATTCCCGCTGC
Source organism: Panzeria rudis (assembly GCA_956483635.1). Classification (NCBI taxonomy): domain Eukaryota; kingdom Metazoa; phylum Arthropoda; class Insecta; order Diptera; family Tachinidae; genus Panzeria; species Panzeria rudis. The sequence continues at coordinate 115,504,767 of OY101448.1, forward strand.
TGCTCCTCATATGGGCGGACTCTGGGAGGCGGGAGTAAAAAGTTGTAAGACCCATTTGAAAAAGATGGCTGGCCAACTAAAATACACCTTTGAAGAATTTTCAACTCTGTTGGCCACCATCGAAGCATGCCTCAATTCGCGTCCACTAGGCCCTTTGTCATAAGATGTAGGAGATTTGGCTGCTCTTACACCTGGTCATTTTTTGATTGGTTCTGCATTGCTCACGCCCGCCGAGCCCGAAGAGCTCAATTTGGCGGTAAGCATTACTAATCGTTGGCGCAAAGTTAAAGCTATGCAGCACGAAGTCTGTCGTCGATGGAAAGACGAATACTTAAAGGAGCTGCATAAACGTACGAAATGGAAATTTCCTCAAACAAATTTGAAAGAAAACGACCTTGTTGTTCTACGTAACGAAGCTCTTTGCCCCACCGAATGGCGTTTAGGCCGAGTTGTTAAATTGTATCCCGGCAAAGACACACGAGTTCGAGTAGTGGACATTAAAACTCAAAATGGCACGATTACGAGGCCAATTCATAAATTGGTCCGCCTACCGAATCAATGCGATCTATAAATTTACTTCATTGACACACGTTCCATTTTCTTTGGCCCATTAACCTGCTTACCGTTATATTAAATTTATCCACCTTTTCCAGAGTACTATGGCAGAAGGCGCTTGGTTCGACACTAATTACGGGTGCCCACTGTGTCACCGCCTACATGCAATCAGGCAATGTACCCGATTCCTGACGATACGGACGGAAATTAAGCGGAGAACGGTGATGGAGCATGAGCTCTGCAAATGTTGCTTGGCCCAGTCGCACACCATAAGCGAGTGCCATAGTATTGACCGGTGCAAACGATGCCACCGCCTGCACAACACCTTGCTGCACCCTGTAGATCCCGATCACGAGTGGCTACCGATGACTGCCATCGTGAAGCTCTACCCGCATCAAGCGTCTTCACGGTGCCACAAGGTTCGAGCCAAAATCAATCCGAACGCTGCGCGCACGTCTATTCACGAACCACTAGCGCGAGAGCTCGGCTGTGCCATCCAACACAACAGGACATGGGTCACCTTAGGTCACCGCTTACACGACCACAAAAAACTTCCAGCGATGTGTGCACTGGAGACGTATGTATTCCGCGATACTCCACCATCCAACGTACGCAGCGATTGGATACGACGTAACCGTCATCATGCTGTATTAGCGGACCCGCAGTGGTACATCTCCACCCCATATGATATGATTATTGGGGCTGACGTAGCTCCCAGAGTCTTGGATGGCCCAGCCGAAGGAAAGCCAGGTCAAATTTATCTACAACAGACCTTCTTCGGAGAGGCCTATTTCGGCGAAGCAGTGAAACAGCACTAATGGGGATAAGTTTGTGGCCCGAGGGATCGTGTGGAACGATTGAAATCAATGAATTAATTTTTCCTTTTGTTATTTACCTCCTTTATTTTATTTTTATTATATAAACAATAAATACATGAATTTAATAAATATTTGTCCATTTGTAGCTCTTTGTTGTGCTAATAGCGCAAGGTGGGCGGTATGTTCATGTCAGGAATACGTGTAAACGATATTCAGTTGTTTGTAAGCCCATCGACAGAATTCGCACGTGTAGATCCCTATAATACTTGGCTCCTCTGGACTCTCCGCCCGAATGCACCTGCCGCCGCCAGTTTTTATCGGCTTCGGGAAATTTTAGCCGGCTATTGATAACTTTCACCGTCGAACACTTCTCTTGGTATTTTTTGGAACAGCGATACAACAGGCGAATTGGTGGTGTTCTTTTTTTATAAATTAAAATAAAATAAATTAACGTGCAGTGTAAAGAAAATATTAAAAGGAATTAAGGAAACGAAAATAAAATACAATTATAATTAAAACAAAAGGCAAAGACTCGTTTTCCTCCTTGATACTAGTGTCGGCCCCAAATCATTAGGTGGTTGCCAGCAGTCAGGGACGATATCAGCACCCTCAAAGTAACATTGTTAAAATTCTTCTATGAGTTTATATTTATTCACTTAAATTTACATGAAAACACAGTTTTACGTTTAAATTCGGTATAAATAAAAGCAAGTTGCAAAAATTAGTAATTTTCCATCCTTTTCATCATTATAGAACGCCGAAAAAGAAATTTTTCTATACATCGCTTCCGATTCGGAGATTGGTAATCCACAAAGAGAACTTTTGCAATGACAATTATGTAAAACTAATTAGAAATTATCCAACATTGCACTACTTCCGGATCACAAATTCTACATTTTCATGACTTCTTTCGAGTATTTTTTGGTGGGGATAAGTTTAAAAGACAACGAATTAAATTTAAATTCATGGCAAAATTAACAAAATATATATTATTTTTTTACAAAATAACAGCGTAAAGTATTATTAATATTTAAAATTGATATTAATAAGCTTTAAACACAACGAATTTAATTTAATTCATGGTAAAATTAAATTGTTTGTTAAAAAAAACTCAGAAAAAAAATTCTAAAGTATCGTCGTATCGACAGTAAAATATAGGCGATACCGATGTATCGGAAAATCTGAAGTATAGCCGATATATCGGTATCAGAATCGGTTACATCCCTAGTTTAGAGCTGTAAGCGAGTTTCAAAAACTATACCATTTACATCGGCATTTTTGTCAATTATTAGGTTTATCGCTGACAATATTTTATGAGTTCATAGAATGTTATGTTCAACTCAATTGGGGGATTCACAAGGTAGTCATAAAGTCATATGTTTTAAAATAATAGCACGAAAAAATATGACTGCTGTGAGCAACCCCTCATAAGTTAGTGTGCTATTTCAAATTTGTGTCAGCTGATAAAAAAAAGCACTTATAAATACTTGAAAGCAGAATGCCAAGCACAAGTGAAAAAATTAAAATAATAGCCAGTTTGTTGTTAAATTATTCAACTTGTTAATAAAGTGAATAACACCTAGCTGGATATCTTTTAAACTCTTAATTTTGAATTTAAGTAAAAACAAATTCAACGCACACGGAAAGTGAATTTGTTTAAATATTTATATAAACGAAACAAGCTGTTGCCGGTGACTGAGCCGACTAATTTTCCACGCGGCTGCTAGTGGAAAAACGTTAGTTGGCTGCCAGCCAGCTAAAGTATACAAACAAAATTTTCTCCCTTGCATATTTTTAAATGTCTCGATTTTTTATTTTTACTTGTTACAGAGCTATAAAAATATAATAAAATGTGAAGTTATAAAACTGTGAACAATTTTAGGACATACTTCACTTCATATTACATACATTCATTGGTCTGCTTTTACACAGATCAGTTTTTCTTGAAGCAACTTTAATTTTCTAGTGAGAAAGAGCGAGAGAGGAATACATAAAATATATGCCTTTCTCGCTCTTGCTCACAAGAAAGTAAAAGTTGCTTCCAGAAAAACTGATCTGTGTAAAAGCAGACTTCACATATATCAATGGCGGCGGATTGTTATGACAAAATAATAAACATAGCACAAAAAGTCTTATTATATTAGGACTTTTTTGTTTGAAGCACAACAACAATGTTTTTAAACTATCTTAAAATATTAGCACTTTATGACATGATAAGACACCTTGTGAATACCCCAAATATGAAAATGTATTTTATTTTTATAGTGTTGCCAGTCAAATGTGAAAAACTGGTTTGTAAATAGGATAATTCACAAAAACTGATTGTATGCAGCTGTTTTATCTGATAAACAGGTTACATTATGTAGTTTATGAATTGTATGGAAAAACAGGTTATAAACAAGAAAATAAACCTGTTAGTCGATACAAACCACTTATAACCTGTTTATGACATAGATTTAAATGCACTATTATTGCAAGTTCACAATTGCACTTTGTTCACATAACTTGCTTCCCTGCCTATACTATAGGCAAATAAAAAACTCTCATGCAACAAATTTCATGAAATGTTTCATCGTGTAAATTTAGTCAAACAAAATTTTATTTTATGAAGAAAGAAATTATTTAGAAACATGTAAGAATATTTCAGGAATTAATTTAACTTATGTAGAAAATTTATGTAACGTTTTATTTGGAATGTGATAGTGTAGAAACAAAATGAGAAAATTTTCTTTAAGATATTTTGACAGTCAGACTGATTTGGATTTGATTTTCGTCTTACAAAACCTAATAAAAATTTCAAAGCTTGTATTACAATGTGAAAGGGCCTTTAGTGAGTACGTTGGTTTTCATTCGGCTGTATACATATACGAGTCGATTGCTGTTCGGAACACTGGTGCCAGTATGAGCGACGCTGGTGTAGAGACAACAGGTGGTGAGGGAGAGATATAGAAAGCTTAATTCACTTACAACCCATGCGCGTGTTTTGTAGAGCAGTGTTGCAAGCCCCTCCGTTGTAGGGTTGTCATCGCTTAATTTATAAAAAGAGGACAGCAGAGGAAAAAACCTGGACATTTGCTTAAAAAAGTAGGACTTAAAAACAAAACGCAATTAATTTTTTCCCAATAATTTTACTACCAATAAAATCTAAAATACACATCGATGGTGTTGCGCAAAAGGGGCCAATCTCGCAACATTTTACATAGCAGATTGGCTCTTTTTGCGCAACACCATCGATGTGTTTCCATTCAGTTGTTCATAGGTATGTATATACATGCACATTTGAGGACACATATTTGCATAAATCGAAGTTTATGCTCAACATATTGTTAAATAAAACGCAAAAAGCACTAACTAACTAACGAAAAACTCTAATCGGCTTCTTAATAAATTGCGATGTATTTGACCAACACACATATTTACTATAAAAATCAGATCGATCTAAATAGCGATATAATTAAGAATATATTAAAGGCCAATTACACAAATTAGTATATTTATTTCTACTCTTGTAAAATTATGAAAATGTCAGTTAGGGCGTTTCGCGTTTCAGATGAAGATATATATATCAGGACTTCAAATATAATTTAAAATGTTGGGAACAAACTTTTTAAAGTTATAGTTTCGTCGTTTATAATTAAAAAAAAAACTTTATAGCACAAGAATTTATTAAAAAGTAGTTCTTCATCAACTGAGAACCTTAAGTTAGTTAAGAGTTCAATAGATTACACATCAAATATCTCTAACGGTAGGGCTACCGACTTTAAATAAACTTTCATTGTTTGGTAAAAATGTCTAATTTGTTCATGAAATAAAGATTATGAACTCTACAGAAATCAGAAAGCAATGGGAATGAAGTAAAATAATCCAACTGTAACACTGGGAATTGCTGTGATAAACAAGTTAGTTGACATCAACCTAAGTGATTCAATCTTCGTATTAAATTTGCACGAAAAGTTTGTATATATAAGAATTGAAATCACACTCAACAGAGCCACCTAGGCTTACCAGATCCAAGTTGTGAAAATCTTGACAAATAGAGAAAAAAAGCTTGATTTAAGAAAAAATCTTGAAATTCATTCATTAATCGACTTCGAAAAATGGAGAAGGTATCAATTCGTTTGCATTTTATTATGTATTCACTCAGCACTCCAATAAAATTTTCATTAAAACTAATTTATATCATTAATTCGGCAAATGACATTATTTTCTTAATTTACAAAACGCACTAAGAGGAATCGAAAATACAAACGAAACCAAATTACATGTCGAGCATGTGCTGGAATAGAGTCATAACTCGAAAAATTTGATTTTTGTATTAATAATGTAGAATAACTTATCATATCATTCTTTATGTTGTGTGAAAATTTCATACAAATATTTTGTATACTCAACTTTTGAGAGAAGAATAACATTTTCTTTTACCATTAAGTTGTTAGTAAAATCAAAACTATTTGTTTTGAATTCTGAGTCTATGGTAGCAAAGGCTCGATATGAAGTTTTCGGTTTCCTTCTCGTCTTTTTTTTTTATTATACCATATTTACTCTTTAAAAATATATTTGGAATGAATCGCTTAATCTGCATATAATTTATCATTCATCTATAGACCCAAGAAATTTCCATTAATATGTAGTTCCAAAGGCAAAAGTGTTTTATTTTTAATAAAGGTCTCTGGTTTGCAAAGAAAAAGCCCTTGGAGAAATATTTTCATTATAATTTTTACTTTGTATTCATATAAGTTATCATGTGTTTAAATTCATTAATTAAATTCTAACGCTAAAGTAGCTAATTGCAGCTCGTGCACAAAATTGTGCACAGAAGAGAAATTAATTTTTAGCTTGATAAAAAGCTTTTTAGATTAAATCTTGATAATAGTGCATATAAACCAGAGCGAAATCTAGTACTTACGAGATTCTGAGCTAAATCTAGATGATTTTTACTAGATTTCCCATACAAAACGAAATCTACTACGCCACTAGATTTTGACAAAATCTGCTAAAATATAGTAGTACTTAGTTACACAACGGTGATTTTGCTCATATAGTACTAAAAAATACTACGCTGTTCCAGACCACATACTTTATAAGGTGTGCGCAGTAGTTGTTTTGCATTTGACGGATCTTTTTTTCTATGCAGTTTGATATTTCAAAATAATAAAGGTCAAGCAACTATCTCTGGTATGGAAACGAAATTTTGATTAATGTCAAAAAAGCCTTGTGTAAATGGTAGATTTCGACATAGATTTCAATTGAAATCTACCAGATTTCGCTCTGGTGTAAATGTAGTATAAGCCTTAAAAAAGTTTAGCAATCAAACCAAATCATACCCGTCTGGCAAGCCTAGAGCCAGCTCACAAGTAGTTAAGCACTGATGATGGAAGTGTAGCGGCTTCCGAAAGTAGCGCTGCTATATTCTGATGTGTGCGTAGAAAAATTCAGTTGATGTTAATTTTTTCCTTGTTCCTTGGAATATTAATCATGCCTGATTACTTCTGAATATATCGTTACGAACCTTAGCCTAATAATCAATTTGCATTCGCAAGCAAATAAGTTCGAAATAATCATATTAAATAAATTATGAACTCTGGCTTAAATCTATATTACTTTGGCCCTCTTCACGGAACACCATCGATATTTTAAATACATACATACGTCATAGAACATAGCTGTTAAGTAATGATTAGTAATCGTAATGATTAGTAATTAGATTACTTTTGTTCAAGAGGTAAAATAATGATTAGGAATACGATTATTTTCAGTTAGTAATCGTAATCCCATGATTACGATTACTAATAATCAAAAAATAGTCGGGATTATTTGGAATTACTTTTATATAATCAAAAATAATCAAAAGTAATCAAAAAATAATTCGACTACTTTCTGCGATTACTTTTGATTATTTGTGATTATTTTCAAAGAGTGTTGCATTTATTTGTTAAAAATACTAGCATATTTGAAACGTAAAGCATATTTAAAAAAAAGATGATGTTGAAAACTTTTATTTGAAACATAGCGTCATCTGAAATGCAAAACCACGTAACTAAAAAAATTGGAAATCGCTTTTTTTTATTATTTTGTGTTACATCGAAACGCATACTCTAAAACTTCAAACCTTTATCATAAAAACTCCCCAAGTTAATAACGAAAATAAAGAGACTTTTTACTTCAGTCACTTGAAGTATTTTATTTAGTTTTTTCTCTCTGCAATAAAGTTTAAAAAAGTGTAGTTACGTGATTTTGCATTGCGATATATTTATTTTTCAAAAAGTATGCTTAACGTTTCTATAACTGTGCTTTATAGAATCAAAGAATTTAAAACAGAGATGTTTTGCAACTCGGCTCTCGTTTGAACGTAATTTTGCTGATGTATATAGTTTCAGGATACCTTACTGGTATTGCCAAACTGCAAAAATCTTGAGGACAAAACATTGAAAAAATAATGCTTATAGTTGCAAAATTGGAATCAAGATCATAAACTGGTTATAGCTCGCTAAAACTGCAAGGAATGCCAACAACTTGTGAAAATTCGCTAAAACCTGCTAAAATTTTAAAGACCGCAGAGGCAATATTGAGTGAAAGTCCCTAAAAATTTAAGAAAGCCAAAAGCTTTGAAAAAGTCGCATCCATCGCGAAAATTCGCTAAACATTGCAAAATTTGAATAATATAGGTTAAAAATCGCTAAAACTGTAAGGAATACCAAAAATACGGTAAAAATAGCGAAAAGTGCGAAAATTCGCAACAACTTGATAACAGTGGAATAATAGCAAAGTTTAATATTGTTTAAAAATCGTGAAAACTGTAAAGATGCTGAAAACTTGCAAAAAGCCTCTTTAACCGCGAACAATATTAAAATTCGCGAGAAGTTGCAAAATCGGAAGCAAACTCTAAAATTGACTGATAAAAGTAGAAACACTAAAAGAATGCGAAAAACTCGCAAATCCGCGAAAATGTATTGAAGAGAGTACTAATATCGTAATGTCTAGTAAACGATCTTTTTGTTTAGTTTTGATATTATAATAAACCCGCATCACGGCAATTTTGCTTATTTTTTTCTTGTTTGAACATTAGAAAAAAAATTTACAAAAAATCATTTCTTTAAGTTTTTTTCCTCAAAATAAACTATTATTTTTATTTTAAATATTTCTTACTTTTACAGTTTAATACATTTTTTGAACTTCAATGATAAGTATTTTAGAAACAAACGAAATAAAATTCATTTCGAATCACCCTAACTCATTATTTTTCAAAAGGAGTTTTTGCATAAATATTTCGATAGATCAATCTACCGAAAAACTCAATTTGAAAGAAAAAATTAAGTTATATTAAGCCAACAAAGTATAAAAAATAGTAGTTCATTCAATTTGAAAAATAAAATAAATACATAACTTATATTAAATGTACATTAAATCGTACTAAAAATTTTTTCGTTTATATATCGTCCCTACCACGTCAAAATATCCAATATGCAAATTGGTGCTTTTAAAAAGAGCGTAAAAACCCGTCAACTGTGAAGTCAAAATCAGCATATTCCTAAAATATTTCTGAATGAGTTTTCAATATTCTACAAGATATTCAACATTTTCCAACGAAGCGTATCGTACCGATTAAAAATAGTATATTAAACACGATATTTCATTTTTTCATATTGAAATAAGAGGCTTTTGTATAAACTCATTAAAGCAAAAACTTCACCGGGCCACAAAAAACAAAAAAGGCTGTACATTAGAGTGCTTAAAAACTCTACTGTACATATAACTAAACCCACCTACCTACATGTATTTCGATGAGCTGACTCCGAATTATATTCGATATAAAAAAAATATATTCATATCGAATATAATTCGTTTGTTGTGATTTGTATGAGTTTCTAAACCTACTACGCTTTTGTAATTCTCAAATGATTTTTGAAAGTTTGTGAAGGAGGTAGGTAAGAGGCTTGTAACTTTTCAAAATTATGGTTGAAGTGCACTAATTATTTGGTAAAGCACCAATAAAATGTTAACGATAATGTTTAACTTTCAGATAAAACTTAAGTTCAGGCAAACTGAGAGTTAGTAAACTTTTAAATGAAATTGACATGGCTGAACTTTGTGTTAATAGGGATTAGTCCTTTACCTGGGGTCCAAATCTCTCAATAAATGTATGTATGTTAAAAACATTTTAGAAGAAGTAGTTTTAATTATAGTTTAATGGAAAGAAACTTTTAAGGAATTTCCCCAAAAAACACCAATGTATTTTTTAAATAACCCCAATGAAAGCCCAAAACCCCAAATGCAAATTTTTATCCTTTTTTGTGATGACAATTTCCCTAATTTGGGGTCAGAACCCCTATACTGGCAGCCCTGTTTTCAATGAGTGTGGGTGCAATATACTCTGAAAATAATCATAAATAATCAAAAGTAATCGTACAAAGTAATCGGATTATATTTTGATTATTTTTGATTATTTCAAAGTAGTCCCAAATAATCCCGATTATTTTTGATTATTTGTAATCGTAATCAATTAGTAATCAAAAAATTCTTACTAGTGGATTAAATAATCATTACGATTACTTTTAAAAAGTGGACAGTGTTATACAAACATTAGCTGGACATCTAATACCAATTATGCATTTCCCTTTTTAGCTTTGTGTTTAATAAACGCAATTTTTCAAGCAATACGAGTATAAAATGGATAAAATATATAAATGTAAAACAGATACTTTACGCGAATATAAGCTTCATTTTTAAGTCGGTAAAAAGTAGGACTTTCCCGGACCCACATTTTTTTCCCGGACAGAGACCACAAAAAGAGGATAGTGTCCGGGAAAAAGAGGACATATGACAACCCTACTCCGGCGTCAAGTAGAGGCATTGAGTTGTTTAAGCTGTGTAGCTATTTTATTATTTTTTAGGGTTCCTTAGACCAAAAGCGTAAAGAAACCATATTGTTTTCGTTACGCTGTCCGTCTGTCTGTCTGTCTGTCTGTCTGTCACAGGCTGTTTTCTCGGGAACCCTAAGAGCTACGGACTTGCAATTTTCACAGAATATGTAAAACTTTGGCAGCTACAACAACAAATGTATGCCACTTAAAACTTAAAGGGTGTTCTAAAGCGAGCAACGAAAAATGTTGAAATAGTAATGTAATATACAGACACTTATATATAGACACTTTAAATTTTCAGAGTTATTGTTAATTGGTGTAGTATGTAGAATAGACAACACCAATTAACACCGATCTTTAAAACTATAAAAATTAAAGGGTGTTCCATCAGTTAATATAATTTTGACTATGTAATTTAGACAATTTGCGGTATCTTGGAAACCGTAAGAGGTAAAATCTTCAAATTTTAAAACAGCTAAAACTAAAAAATTAAAAAATTTCAAAACGAAAAATCGCCAAAATGGAAAAAGCACTTAAAGAAAAAAAAGCACAAATATTAAAAAAATCGCTTAAACGCAAAAAATCACAAAAAATAAAAAGATTGCCAAAATACAAAAAAAAAACGCAAAAAACGAAAAAAGTCGTCAAAACGAAAATGTCGTCAAAACGAAAAAAGCACTAAAACGAAAAGAATTTTAAAAAATAGAAATATATCACCAAAACGAAAGAAGGGCCAAAACAACAACAAAAAACCTCAACACTAAAAAAATCATTGCAAACCGAAAAAATCGCCAAAACGAAAAAAGTCGCTCAAACTAAAAAAATCCCCAAAAACCGAATAAGAGCCAAAACTGACAAAAAGTACCAAAACTAAAATAAATCGCTAAAACTAAATATATCGTCAAAAAAGCGAAAAAAAGTTTAAAAAAACCGTTAAAACGAAAAAATCATCAAAACTAAAAAAAATCGTTAAAAAAAAATTTAAAAACGAAAAATCGCAAAAAAACAACAAAATTAAAAAAAGTGCCAAAACAAAAATTGCTAATCAACAAAAAAAAACTTAAAAAATAAAAATAATAAAATTAAACGAAAAAGCAAAATGAAAAAATTGCCAAGATGAAATAATGGCATAAACGAAAAGGGATATTCATATGTGTGTTCGTACGGAACCTTTCGTGGGCGAGCTAAAGTCGCACTTTACTTAATTTATTTTACTTCGCCGACGGTTCTGCTACAATACCGACGAAGGTGGGTGCTGTGAAGTGCATTAGGATATGTTAGTATTAATCGCTGCCGGTACTGCCAAGGTGATCAGTGCTATGCCTTCATCACTTTAACAGTCCAACAATATAACACACCAATGCACATGAGAAAAATGTATGATGTTGTTGGCTTGCCTGAAACTAATCTTGAACTCAAGACCTCAAGATTTGTAGTTAAACGCGCTAACCACTGCCAAGATCACCCTCTTCTTATAAAGGATGGGAAAAATATAAAATACTTCAACAGAAACTTGTTGAGAAGAAATATAATTTAGCCGAGAAAAGAAACAATAGTTCACCTAACAATATTAATACAAATACCATCTTTGTTAACGTTTTAAAAAGCAATGGAGCTGGCGTTACATTGGCAACCTACCAACACCAGTGTGATATAAAGTATTGAAGAGGGTTGCTAGCGGACGCGATAGCGCCGAAAAGAACTGCTTCTAGACAAGTGCTGGAATACAATCCGGCCCAGGAGACTTATAGTATTTATGTTAAGATCCGCTAAAACCTTTTTAACTGCACGCACTCGAAAGAATAATTTTGTTATAGCTATAGATACTCCATCAAGAGCAGGTAGCGGCTGATTGCTTTCCTGCAAGTAGGAATTGCTTACAAATAATCCATCCAGAAGGTTAGCTTTATAAACCTGGTCGGTGCATATTTGGTCTTCCTTTAATGGTATTGGAATTGAGGAACTAGCATTATCCTTTACTCTTCTAACGAATGACTAAAAGCTCTTGCTACCCCGAGGGGCAGCAATAACTTTAGCACAAGAACGTTGCTGGTACAAATCTTTGTAAAGCCTTTTACTCTAGTGCAGTATCATCATTTTTATTACTACTCCAGACACTGGCTGCATTTTTGCCGTGTAAAGTGAGTACAAGGTGAACGCAATTGTTTTGGTACCTTTCAACACACAATTTAAATATAAAAAACCGCAATATTTAGAAAGAAACAATATTATTATGGTAACACAGAAAAAAATATTATCAAACTGCGACTAACAATTCGAATTGTAAATGTTTACTTTAAATTTAAAAATATATTTAGTTAATATAACCAATTAAGTTGTTTATACGACAAACACAGAATTTTTTTTTCAATAAACTGAACAACCCAAATTTTTTGTTATGCATGGCGGAAAAACTCATAAATGTTTTTTATATTTTTTGATTAAAGATCTCCACTACAGTTTTTGGCGAAACTTGTAAAAAAAATTAACATTCATTATTGTTTATATAACAAATTTAAATTTTTCTAGTCAATTAAATTACTCAAGAAAATAATTTTTTAGATTATATCATAACGGAATGCGAACATTTAGAAGAAAAATAAGTTATCAAGTTGTATGTACATATATTCATTTTTTGCATATTTAATAACGCATTGCTCTGTAGCTGAGAGGTGAGTACGTTACTCTATTAGTCCAGAGGTCGCCGATTCGATTCCTCCCAAAGACATTTAGTGTTTTTCGCAGACAAGCAAAAGTCCCCTGTGAAAAAATACATATTGTGTAAATGGTCACATATTAACCATTTTCAGTCAATTTAATTTGTACTCCGGCTAGTATTGTAGTAAACGGCACTGAACAAATTCGATGCACCTGGATCTAAGGCCTATCACATAGTATCTATATAATATTAATTATCTCCCTTAAATGAGACTGCCATGCCACTCAGGAATCTGTTCCGTAACTATATTCAGATATTAACTCCAGCTTAACTGGTATTTATGACATTGATATATAAGTGCCCCTGTGGTCGAGTGGGTAGTGTACTAGCCTGTCATGCCGGAGGCTGTCGGTTCGAATCCCATTAAAGACACCGCTTAAAAATAAAATACTTGGATTTGTAACAATAAAAAAATAAATTAACCGATAATGACAGCTGAATTTTAGAATAATATTTATATATAATCTATATTTAACTACACTGATTGGGACTCCATAAGATAGTTCAGAGACAAGTTACAAGGTGCATATAGAGTATCAATTAACCCCATCCTAGGCCATCCCCATGTAAAAGTGGCTGGTCCGCTTCCTAGGAAGTGTTAGAACTCGGATTGGTCCCTACCACCTAGCGACCGGTCACGTGACTTGTTTTGTGTCAGTTCAATTTACCGTAGGGTCGTTTCAAGCGTTGTAATTGCGTATAAAAAAATAGTTAATATAACAATTAAAATTGTCCGGAAATTCAAAAATTCACGTTGTTAACACAACAATAACTTTAATTGAAATACAAAGCTATTTCAAACAAAAATATAAAATAAAAAAAATGTTTTCCGTTTGGAAAGCACAACAAATGTTAACAAACAAGTTTGTTGAAAATATTTATTGAAATTGGCAATAAAATTGCCAGAAAAACGGTAAATTTAATTAAAAATAAATGAGTTGAAAATTTTTTCTGAAATTACAATACCGTGTTTGCATTTACAAAAATCGTTATAGGCTCATTTCCAGTGAAAGTTTTATTAGGTTTACTAAAAAATTAATTCTATTTACAAATCTTTTTTTTCTATGAATAAGGGCTCATCAATATAAGCAAACATCAGTAAAAATTTCGGACACCAAAAATTGTGTTCCCCTCTGTAATTCGTCTCATGTTGCACAATTGTACAGAACAAGCAAATACTACGTGACACTTGTCAAATGCTTTTGTTGTTTACAAAGGATATTGAATTTATGAAATTCAAGTTACTGAACAGATGTTGACTTAAATTTAATGTGAAGTTGATTTAGAGTGGCAGATGTTGGTTGGATTTTTATTTGAAGTTGATTGACAGTTACATGTTTTGATAGATACAAAAATATTTCTAAAGGCATACATACTAGTGGCACAGTCTAAAAAGACGCGACACGAGCCGGAAGATATTGCCGTCTCAGATGAAGTGACCAGCATCACAAAAGAGAAATAAGAAAGTATTAGTGTTTCATTTTGTTTTACACAGACATTTGTAAAATGCGCAACACTTTTAATTGGATAAAATGAAACACCAACACGTAATTGTTGTCTCTTTCTCAACTAGCCGGCATAAAAAGCTGATTTGGGCAATTTTTAACTGTCAAAGTTGACGTGTCTGGTTAGACTGCGCTAGTGGTCTGCAACGAATAAGATTTTTGATATTGGTGAAGCTCTACATATATTTCGAATACAGTACATACTCTCACTCATAGCACAATCAATGAATAAAATTGAATGCCTGTTTGTCAAGTACCTACATATAAGTATGTGCTCGCAGCCATGTAAGTTCCTTTGAAATGAGTACGCAAAAAACGTTAATATAATAAAATACTCTTGTACATTTATAAGCATTGAAAAGTATATAAAAAAATATGAGGGGATCCGCCGCGTGTGCATTCGTCGTTATCTCATCGACGACGAAATGAAAAGCATAATGCTAGGAACACAACTGGGACGAATTTTTGGCCGTAAGTATTCGTCGCCAAAAATAAAATTTATTTGTGTATATGAAAATACACACAATAACGGCGTCGGACGAAATTCGCCATACGCGGCGAACTCTGAATATATTTGTTTCGACACCAAAAGTATATAAAAAAAATATGAGAGCATCCGCCGCGTGTGCATTCGTCGCTATCTCATCGACGATTAAATGACGAATGACGAATTTTTGGCCGAGAATATTCGTCGTCAAAAATACAACATTTGTGTATATCAAGGTGAATTAATGTTATCAGGTGGTGTTGATTCTAAAACAACTACAACATTAGAATAAAATTTGACATCTCAGCACCTATGTCAATGTATACAAATTTTCACATACGAGCATCTAATTTGCGGAAAAAAAGTAGAGCAGCTGTGCTTATAATATCACCTGTATAAATCCACCTTGGTGTATATGGAAATACACACAATAAAGGCGTCGCACGAAATTCGCCATACCCGGCGAACTCTGGATAGATTTGTCTCTATTTCTTACATAGTGTCCACACCTGATGAATTTATATCATGATGAATGTCAAATTTATATCATGATGAAAATTCATCACGTATAGACTCAATTTATTAATGTTATATCAGCGTTATGATATAATCATCAGGGCTCAAGCACAGATGAATATATTCAGGGCTATTCGGTAATACGCGCTTCACTTCTTCTTCGTCGAACGTTCACTTTCGACAGTTTGACGTCGACAGATTCTAAAGTACGTGCGAAGAAATATCGTTTGCAGTAATCGATATTTTGTAATCTCTTATAAAAAACATAAACAACATTGAATAATAGCTGACATATGTATAAAGAAAAAACAAAAAGTAAAAATTTTTAGTAAACAAAATTAAATATTTATATAAACTCAATTTTTAATTAATTAAAATGGATTCCATTGCGTTTTTCATTAATGAAAACAATGGTAATCTAAGAAGTGTTCTTAAAAATCTAAGAAATGATGCAATGGACATATTTTCATTAAATGATATCAGGTAAATCTATAAATAATCAAAAGACCTCTCTTGTAATTCCAAAACTACAGTCAGGAAAAACTTTAGGATTAACAAGGAAGCGTTTGCATACATTTTGTCCGAGTTGGAAGGCAAAATCAAACCAGAAACACGACTGGGATGCTTAAGGGCTAAAGACAAGTTGGCAGCAGCTTTGCGATTTTTCGCGGAAGGAAATTACCAAAATGGAGTAGGCAAGGACTGGCAACTAAATATATCGCAATCAACATTTTAAAAAATTTTGTCAGAAGTTTTGGCCGCATTTGATGAACATTTGTGCCCACAGTGGATATCTGCGGTAATGGACGAGGAAACAAAAGAAGAAGCACGGTTGTACTTTTTTCGGAAATCATCCATACCAGGCGTAATCATGGCTGTTGATGGAACACATGTTAAAATTTCCACACCAACATATGACCGCCATTTGTACTACAATAGGAAAGGCTATCATAGCCTAAATGTGATGCTAGTAAGTATATATGTACATATCGGTATTTCTAGAAAAATTAAACTTTTATCGCGTCCGTCGCCAAGCACTTCAGCTGGTTTATTTTTCCAAAGACAAACTATGTTTTTTTACTCGTCTATATTTTTGCGTAGAACGTAAGTAGTTCGAAATTAACTTAAGGAAAAGTAAAACAAAACTTGAATTTTTCTTTGAAAAAAAAAAACCAGCTGAAGTGCTTGGCGACGGATGCGAAAAAAGTGGACTTTTTCTGGAATTTTTAATTATTTTTCATACAAAATTAATTTACATAAATCAGTTTGTATTAGAAAAATAAAATAGATTCATATCGAATAAAAAATTATTTGCTGGGTTTTATAAATCCCACTATGTTTATTTTTGAAAATCATTTATTTGTAAACTCTCAAATGGTTTTTCAAAGTCTGTGCATAAGATGAGATCTGTAACTGTTCTAAAATATGGTTGAAGTCTACTGACGATTTGGTAAATCATCAATGAAATGCATATACCCCAGCAAATAAATTTCATTTGTTTAAAATAATTTTGTATGGGAAACAAAATCACCTTTTTTCACTTACTGGATTATAACTTTCTTATATTTTGTCAGATCTCCTCGATTTTAAAATTTTTTCATTCGGCACAAATTTGTTTTTTACATAACGGTATATCTCTAAAACTAGAGTTGATGAACAAAATTGCAAATTTTTGGAATTTTCTGCAATTTTAATAAAATAAAAAATCTGGTAGAAATTTTTTCTATTTTTTGCTATTCATTTAATCGGAGTTTTGCTTTAATCGGTTAATCGCTCGATTAATTAATCGAGGTTTTGGCTTAATCGGTTAATTTCGGTCTTAATCGGTTAACCGATTAATAAATTTATAAATAATTTATTTTTTTGAGTAAAACAAACAAAAACATAACAAACTTAACAATTCTTGAACTAAATCAAGCAAAAAAAATTATTAATATGTATTAAGTAAAAATTAATTTTTGTACTGTATTTTTTTAAGGGGTGTGACCACTTAAATAGGATACGCTTTGTAAATGCGACATTCCCTGGTAGCTGTCACGATGCACATGTTTGGAAACTTTCGAATATGAAAAAGCATTTTGAAAGCAGATATCATCACGGCGACAATTCGCGCTTTTTGGGGGATGCCGGTTATCCTCTTGAGCTGTGGCTTTTAACTCCTTATAGGTCACCAGCGGTTGGTAGTAGAGAGTCGCAATTCAATATATCACATTCTAAAGGCAGAAACATAATAGAAAGAACAATTGGAATTTTAAAAAACTGTTTTAGATGCCTTACAAATGAAAGAGGTCTACATTATAGTCCCGAAAAGGCAGCGCGTATAATAAATGTATGTTGTGCTTTACACAACATACGAATTCATTTCGCTAGACCTGATGAGCATTTAGATGATATTGAAGAAATGTCAAATATTGAACAGGTCATTAACACAGATGAAGACTATGAAAGTATTTCCAACGAAGCAATTTTATTAAGAAATAATATTTTAAATTCTTTTTAAATAACTTCAAAAAAATATTTTAAATTCTTTTTAAATAACTTCAAAAAAAATTACAGAACAAATAAATTTATGAATCGTCAACAAAGTAAGATTTATTTAAATTAAATTAATTAAGGAGTTCATTTGGATTTGTAAGTATATAAAGCTAAAAAACTAAATAATAATAATAAACAGCCAATATAAAAACATATTAAAAATAATTAAGGAATTCATTTGAATATAAATTAAATAAATTCGTGGGTATTAAACATAAAAACAAAATAAAAAGGGCAAATACTATTCAAGTGTCTGGATGTATTCACCTAATGGCTAATAAAATCAACATTTGTCCATAGATTTGCCTTATATACGTATTATTTTGTTCGTAAGACTCTTGTCCTTAAAAACAATAGTTAAAAGTTAAGGTGTTTGCAGTTTTAAAATTTTTGTGAATTTTTAGAAAAAAAAATTTAATTTTGCAGGAATAACTCCGAAAACGTTGAGCAAATCAAAGAACTACGTTAACACAGCTTGAAGGTAAGTTAGTAATGCAGGTTTTGTTTTTTTGTTTTTTATCGAATTGGACATACCGTTCTCGAGTTAGAATGAAATATACTGATGTACCTGGTTCAATTTTAGACAGGCCCATTGAAAAATCTGTGTGCGATAGGAAAAAACTGATACCAGATTCGGTTTCAGCAACTAAAAATACATGCAAATAAGGCGAATTGGATTAAAATCTTCAAAATGCTTGACTTCATTGGCCGTGTAATTTTTTGCCATCTCACTTTTTTAAGGAAGCAAATTAGTTGGGATCATCAAGAAAGTTATAATAGGTACATATTAATTGAATCCCGTCAGCAATTTTTTTCAAATGAACAATTTCTTCTTTCTTCAGGGCGATGTAGTTTTCATAGAATGACTTTTGCAGATCTATTTGTTGCTGCAAAAGACTTGGCTGCTCAATTTTTCTCTTCTTTGCTCTGGTATTTGCTTTTGTATCAAAACTGGAGTTCGGATCTGTGTTCACATCATCTAACAATATGCTTTCAGGGCTGGATGTAATAAAAACCGTAGGAGATAAGGCTTCTGTTGGTTCAATAACACCAAATGTTTTTATATTTGGTATTCCAGAAACGGCTGTGTTATAACTTAGTAACTCTGACACAGCCTCTTCTAAATCGGTCAAAGGAACGGTTCTGTTAGGGCCTCCCCCTGTGCCCTTCATTTGCTGTTTATTTGTTACCATTTTCTTTTTTGTATTGGCCTTGAAGTCTCTCCAAACCTGCAATAATTTTTTTTAACATTTTTTTCATGTAAATTTTTCATGTTTTACCTTTTTCCATGCCGGAACGTCTCTTATTGGGACACTTATTGAATTAAGCTTTTGGCTTAACTCTTCCCACAACCTATTCTGTTCTTCTGGCCTTTGTTGGCTGGCTCCTCTTCCAATATCGGGATGCGCCACCATGAAGTCAACCATCGCACGGAATTGTTGTGGTGATGTTTGCTTTTTAGACCTGCACCAAAATAAATGGCATTAAATTTATATATGTATTATACCTAGTAAATTTTTATTAAATACTCACATTTTTAGAAACAATTTTCTCTTATTTTATTTTTTATAATTATAAATTTTTTGATACGCGTTAAAATTGGCGCCGAAAGAAAATAACATATAAATGAAGTGACAAAGTATTTTAGAATGTATGCAGTGCGAAAAAACATCGGTTTTCTTGTAATCACATCTCTAGCGAATAAAGAAAACATATGTTTTCTGGCAATCACATCCCTGGCGTACAATAGAATAACAAAATATAAAAATGGCACGTATTTGTGGTGAAGATGACTTCCCGAATAGCCCTGATTATGATATGAAACGTCATTTCATTTGTTGTTTTTACTTTAATGTTAATTTTCTTTATTAGAATTAGTGAACATTATAAGAAATAACTATTTTTGAATGAAAAACCATAAATTTTATGATATTTATTAAATAAATCTTATAATAAAAATATTAATTTTTTTTGCTGGCGGTTATTGTTGCCCGTATAAAGGAGTAAATGTTTAGTAAAAAAGTCACATTTTGCTTTAATTATTGTTTTATTTTTATTTTATAGCAATTGAAATAAATATGGATAATAATGAAATATAAAAATTGGTGTTAGTTGTGTTTTTAATAATGTTTAATTTTTCAAGTATGTATTATTTTTTTAATATGGTCACACTTTGCACAAACTGTAAACAGCTTTATCAATTATAACCAAGGTAGATCAATAAGGTATAGTCATCGGCGAATTGATACAACAAAGCAACTTTTTTGTTCAAGCAATTGTCAAAAGAATTAACAAATTTACATTAAAATTTGTTCAATTTATTTAAATAAAAAAAATTTATAAGGAAAGTTTGGCAGTTCCTTGCACAATCAGCTGTGCTGATAACGCCACCTGCTATGAATTCGCCTTGATTATAACTCTACGTCTCCACCTAACTTGAAATGCTGTTGTAACTTGAAGTTATGACTGCGTTGTTAAAACAAATGCACTAACAATTATGTTATAACTTGAAAAAAGCATTAACTTGAGCAGTCTACACTTAACATTAACTTGAAATTAATGTTAAAGTTAGTCATTTTATGTTGGGTATAGACCGCAAATAACAGCTGTTACGTTTTCTTCGCTATTGTGCTTCATACCAAGGCGAATTAGCATGATCCAATAATACAGGTCGTGTTGAAACCACATACAACTATTTCGCCGCGTTGGCTGTATCTGTCAATTGTTTTTTAATCGTGTGTTTTAAATGATTAGTAAGGCATAAACACTTTTATGTTGAAATAAACAAAAGAAGGTATTTATTTTAGGCATATGAATTGTAATCACAGTTGCTAAAAATACATTTTAAATAAATTTTCGTCATCCGTTTTTGACAGATACGGCCAACTAGTCGAATTGATATTGTGTTTGTTGTATTATTACCAACATCTGTAAAATTAATTCGCCTTGGCGAACTAGTTTTACAAGGTGGTGTCATAGGCCAAGGTGAATTAATTTTATCAGGTGGTGTTGATTCTAAAACAACTACAACATTACAATAACATTTGACATATCAGCCCCTATGTCAACGTTGACATCCGAGCATCTAATTTGCGGGAAAAAAGTAGAACAGCTGTGCTTATGATATCACCTGTATAAATCCACCTTGTCATAGGCGAACTCAATTCGCCTTCATGGGATTTTGTTTTTGTATTCGAAGCTCTTTACGTCAAAAGCAAGGCGAAACACCATGAGAAATTCTTTTCAGTGTGACCGTTGAAAAATTTTCAAAAGGTGGCAGAAATAACGGATTTTGAAGAAAAAAGTGGTACCAAAGAGAGATTTATCAAACAATGGACGATGGATACATTTTTTTAAACGAATTAACCAACCCAAAATATTGCATTTTTATGTATTTCGTAGGCATTAAAAATTTTTGGAATAAATGTAACCAATTTTGATATTTTTTCTTTCTAAAAATCAAAATTTCAGCACAAACGAAGTATGTCACAAAAAAATTAAACAGATTGGCACAAGATATGAACAATTTATACAAATTCTAAAAAAATATGTACAGATGGACAAAAAGTAAAAAAAAGTATTAGAGCCAATATAGGTAGCTGTGTTCCCTTTTATATAAAATATATATTTTGGTGCTCTGAAGCAACAAACATAAAAAATACAAACGAGATGATAACCTTCATCTTTTAATGCCGTGGACTAAAAAGAACACTGTACAACAAAATCAAAATTTTAGAAATAACAGGCTTCTAGGAATGATGTGGTAGAAGATATCAAAAAATAGATATGTGTCGGTGTTTTGAAAATTTACGTCTGTCCTTTATCTAAGAAGGATGTAAGATCGACCCCCTTCTTTTGCACAGTGTTACAGTGAATCGGGATAGGAAATCTTCTAAGATTTACATTTTGGGAACATTTTAACCATATAACTAGCTATTTGACTTAAACGGCGATACAGCGCACACTGAGCAAAAAGACCAATCTAGCGGCGGAAAAATATTCTGAACCACAAAAAATGTATAGATGAATTATAGGGAATAATGTAGTAGTCTACAAGGTATGTTAAAAGTTAGGCAGCTATTTTTAACACAGTGAACGCTATATGTTGTTGCATACGAGCAATTTTATCAATGAAATTTATAAGTTTTCGAAAACCCCATATCTTCCAAACTAATAGTCTGATTCACAAAAAACGTGTGCATGAATTATAGGAAAGGCTGTAGGCTATAAAGTTTGTGAAAAATTAGGCAGCTATTTTTAACAAAGTGCATTAAAATTTCAAAATGATTAAAAATTGATCTTAAAATTGAAAACGACTACTTTATTAATATTTTAATTTAATAACAATATTCTATTGAATAAGTAAAATATTAATTTTGGGAAATAGTGCGATTATGAATTTAAAAACACGTGGTTGCGGAAGCAAATTTCAACAAAATCATTTAGAAATACACACAAGTATGAAATTTTGAAAAAAGACGTATAGTTAGAAAAACCGATGTAAAAGTCGCATATGCAAGTCTCCGCAGCTAATTTTTGGAACAATATTACTCCATACTATCTATATTAAGATTCCAGGTATACTAGGGATACTTTTTTGTATCTCTATAAAGATTTAGAAAAACTTTTAAAACAATATTTTTCTGTATTTACGCTTCTAATCCTTAACTGAAATAGCAAATGTATAGAGTAAAGCCGTTTAAAATAGCTGATATAACACTTTATCAAAAAAAAGTTACTTTGTCCGAAAAAGTTCATCATTACCGATTCAATACACCAACAAATTTGATATTAAAACCAATAAAGAATTACAACCCAATTTTTCTCAATGTTTAAAATGCTATATTATCTAAACCAGGTAACTTAGTGATAAATAACGCTTTGATGCTGCGTTTAAACTTTTCTTAAATTCAATATTTTTGTTTTTGGCATTTATTGTCTATTACAGGCATGCTATAACAATAAGTGGAGAATTTTTTCCGTCAACTGAAACAAAAATTAATGTTCAGACAATTGTTTGGTCACGTATTTTTTGACATTTCTAGTTTTTCGTACATTGTAATTAATTTTTAGTGTTTTCGTGTGTTGTAAATTAAAAAATATATAAATTTGTGTGTATGCAAACAAAATTCTGTATAGAATTCTACACGATTGTTTTGCCGTGTAGAAATAAGTGCAAAACTCCAAACCTGAATTTCAGTGAGAACTGCATACTACGCTTTAGAATGTGTATGACTTAATTCCCACAATGAACAGCATTGTAAACTCGGTGCTTTTCGTACCGTTTTACTGCTTTTTAAATTGTTCGACTTTTGAAGTTTGTGCGCGTACCTTTTTACTTAAATTTTTGGTGCACATCGAAAACCCAAAAATGCTTTTCTAAATTAAGTCATCAATATTCAAAAACGCAATGAACTAATTATGTACATATGTATGTATGTATTAATTAATTTTTTCTTGTATATGTAATACGACATTCGTTGTCTGCTCTTTACATAAATGTGTAAAACACGACCCGGTTGTTCAACTCATCGTAGAGGACATTTTCATCAACGACTACTCAAGGAAATTTCGACATTTGTCATGCACGATATATCGCGACCTCAGTATTGGTTTAGCCCATATGCCAAAAAATCGGAATGAAGAAAAACAACAAAAAAGATTTACATAAAGTTTTCTCAAAATATATTCGATAGATTTTTTTTTTGTATTCTCACCACTGCTTCCGGCATATGTTTGGAAGAAAAATGTACATTTTTGTGAACTTTCATCAATCCGATTAGAAGTTAATAGCTTTTCACTGAAAGTAAAATATCTTGTTTCGTGCTCCAGTAGCCACTTTTTTATTTTATTTGTAAAAAGTAGCTTTTGTTGCTCTATGTGTATACTAACTGCTGTGTATTGAGTAACTTGTTATTGAGATTAAATTTTCTACTTTTTATTGAAAATAAGTGTATAAATGTTATTAGAGAAGATATTTACTTGGAATAAAAAGTTAATATTGACGAAACTTGGTATTTTACTTGATTTCTGATTTTTGGGTTTTTTATTAAAAATTTTTTTTTACAAAAAATTTCTCAAAAATGATGGTATCGAGCACAATGATTGCTTGATATCTCAGAAACCAGGAATAATTTCGCGAAACAGTTTTTGGATTCTGAAATAGGGTATTCAAAATATATATACCCCACACTTACCTAAATTTTTTTAAAAATGGTCGCTGGGCCAAAACAAGACTGAGGTCGCGATATGTCGATAACTTCGTTACAAAAAAAACACTACTCTTCGTATACCAGCAAATGAACTTCTTGTGGACATTCTCGCTCAGTCTGTCACCAGTTTGAATCATTTTGATACATTCCTACTTGCTAGACTTGAGCGAAATTGAGCTGATGAAAAGTTCTGTTACAATGTCTATTAAAACTTCTTGTATTAAATACTCTCTGAGCGACAACATCCTCAAATTGTTTTAGTAGAACGCGTGTAAAAAAGAAACAAACGAAAAAATATATTGGAGACATTTCTGAGGATGTTGTCATTTACATGGCCATTAATAAAAGGATAGGTGACTGTGTCGCTCGTGTTGTCATGTATGAACTTAGCGGCCATTTGTTCGAATATGTCCTCACTGATTTGTTTGAGCTGTGACTAACAGGGCATCGACGCTTTAACATTGTCATGCATCGGTCTTGCAAGATGTCTGAAAGACATGGCCAACCGTGGATTAGTGTTGCACACATCGTGTTACACAAACGATCCAAATAAACAACAACAAGAGCAGAACCAGCGTTGTCAACTTTTAGATTTCAAAAAGCACTGAAACAATTAAAAAAACGCGTTATTCTTGGAAAAAATAACTAAATATTAATTTTTTAGTTTTATTTAAAAAATTTATATACTCTGTAAATGGAGCCGATTTAAAACCAATCGATTGATCGAATTTTGCAGACTTTTTTGTAATTTGATATTTTTAGAGCTTAATATATCATATCCGATATTAATTTATTGTATATGATCATTATACTTATTGCTACACGTTTTAAATAGAAATTATCGGGTTAGCGGGATTTTTCAGTTGTCTGTAAAAATAAAGAAAATTGCAAATATCTTTCTTCAGGATACTTTGGCATTTTAGAGGATCTTGTAGCGGGAAGCTATGTCCTTTGTAATCAACACTTATTAAGAGGAGACTGAAACCTTTCGAATGACAGAAAATTTATTAATATCGCGCTCTAAAGTTATTCAATCCTGAATATAACGAACATTTCTCAAAAAGTGGCCGAGATTCCCAGGTTTATATTGGGCTAGTTCTTACGCCACATAACTCGCGCGTAAAAGTAGAAAGTAGAAACTTATGTATATGTACATATGTCAAATTTCGTTGAAAACGGAAAGTTTTTGAAATCTGAAGTGCCAAGCAAACGAAATACGTACAAAATTTCGTTTTTATATGGGTTTCGACCAGGGTTTTTTTATTGCTGGACTCTTTTGTTTGTGTGTACCAAAAATTTTAATTTCCGGAATCCTTTGATTTTTAAATGACCAAAATGTATAATTAAATCATTCTTTATTTTAAACTGAGCTTTATTTTAAAAGTATTTCACAAACGAATTTGTATTAGTCAAAATATTAGCAACTGCGCAATCAATAATTTCTTAAAATATTTTTCGGAAAGTAATAAATGCTGCATAATTTTTTGTATACAACTAATTTTAGCTAATTTCAGAATTTTATTCAGATGAAAAGGAAAAATACATATATGAACATATAACATGATATTAAGTTCAAAAAGTTAAAAATCATTACAAAGTTTCAGCAACGAAATTTATTTTTAAGCATTAAAACAGAATGGAGACTGTGTTATATACCCCAAAAAAATAACAAAGCAAAAGAAGTCAACAAATTCAAAACGAAAATTTAATTAAAAAGAGCTTTTAAATAGAATTAAGTTTCGGTCTGGTTAAAAACAATACTAGAGAAAACCTTAATTTAGAAATCTCTTTTCTCGGTTGGGATACTTTTCTCGTTCGATAATAGTTAAATAGGTCTCGAGAATAAATAAAATCAAAAAGCAAAAAATATTAATATATACATTGTGGTATTTTTTCCACTGCAAAGTCCGCTATTGCAAGGAAGAAGCACCACAGAAAAGCATTAATTTAAAAGGCACTTTTCTCGGTTTTTACTTAATTTGGGCGATTTTTCTCATTTGATAATACTTAAACAGGTCTCGAGAATAATTAATGCTAGGAACACAACTGTGACGAACGACGAATTTTCGTCCGCGAATATTCGTCGCCAAAAATAAAACATGTTTCTGTATATGAAAATACACACAATAACGGCGTCGGACGAAATTCGTAATACGCGGCGAACTCTGAATAGATTTATTTCTATTACTTACGCCGGCGAACGACAAACAAATCAGTACCAAGTGACCATGTTTGGTTTTAGTTTTCAAGTGTTTTAGTAAATAAAGTTACTTTTTACTTTAATTATTGTTTTATTTTTATTTTATAGCATTTTAAAGAAATATAGATAATAATTAACTATAATAATTTATGTTAGTTGTGTTTTTGTTAATGTTAAATTTTTCAAGTATGTATTATTTTTTTTTAATATGGTCACACTTTTCACACACAGTAAACAACTTTCTTCATTATAACAGCTGTTACGTTTTCGTCACTATTGTGTTTCATACGACGAATTTAAGGCCGAGACACATAGAATCCGTCATACGTTATACGTCGCCGTTTTCAACTGACAGCTAAGTTAAAATACATGTTTTCTTATGAACTTGATCACATACAGTACTTCTCCGTCAACGCAAAGTGCAAAGTTGGTCAACTTTTAACTTTTAACGTACGTTGAGTACTTTGACAACTATTGTTTGATTTGTTCTTTGTTGTGGGTTTGTTTTTCGCTCAAAAATAAAATAATTTAAATTAAAATTTATTCGATTGTATAAAGTATTGGTGCTTTGTTATAAAAAAATAAAGAAATTAAGAATTGAGAAATAAGAATTAAAATAAAGAATTAAAGAAATTAAAATTAATAAATAAATAACAGCTGATTTTCTCTCCGTTAACAAAGTACTCATTGTGCCAACATTATCCGTCATTCCGTTAACGTCAGTTTAAAAAGGCAACGGATGACGTATGACGGATTCTATGTGCCCCGACCTTTACATAACGAATTTTTATCGACGAATTCGTCGTGTTGGACGAAATTCGTCGTTCATTCCAGTTGTGTTTTTTTTTATATTTATTTATTTCAATTATAAATACAATTCATATTGATCATAGACCTCAGCGCCTTAAAGGCATAAATCCAAAAAATAAAAATATTAAAGTATACATTTTGTACTTTTTTTCACTCCAAAGTTCGCTCTGGCTAGGAAGAAGCACCACAGAAAACTGTCAATTTAAAAGGCACTTTTGATAGGCAGGGATATCAAATTTATATTCTATTTTCAATGTTATCGATAAATACGTTTGTGTCGTAGATTAGTTTCTTCTATCTTTTTCTTTAAAAAGCGTTTTTTAATTAAAAAAATTTTCATAATGAAGATTACAAATATTTTCAAGAATAACTTTTTACCACCAGCGTTACCGTTGGTGCTACTAAAGTAGCAATCTGCCACTTTTTCGACTGCAAGGATAATATTTTGCTACTTTTACAAAATGCACCCAAATGTGATACTTTTTGTAATTCTTGCCACTTTTTTGATATTTTTACTAAATGAAGAGATACTTGAGATAATTTTCCTTACGCAGTGAGCTAAGTGTTTTTTTTTTTTGCAAAATCAATCTTTTGAAATGGTTTACACTACGTTGCTTTACAAGCAAAATGTATAAAGTTTCTAATGCATTTTTAGGATATGCTTAAGATGGAAAAGGAAAGAAAAAATTTCATTTCGGCCATTTCCAGATAACGGTACATTTGTGTTTTTTCGATGTATACTTCCCAGATTCAAAAGCTGGTTCGATTAAAGTGATCTATATATTATTTGAAAGGATTCATAATAACGCGTCCAATAGTGTATAACTGGATTTGATCGGATAAAAAATGACTGAGTTATAAGTGGTCAAAGTTAAAATGTTTAACGTTTTTCACCAAGTGTTGGCGAAGCTGTTTTGTATCACAAATAATAATAAAATCCATAGTTATAAATTTTCATTGAATAGTCTATTCCATTTAAAAAAATTTAAGACATAATGGACCGAAATGAGATAGAAACCAAAAATGCTATATTAAAAAAACCAAACCACCAACATATAAATTTACTAAAAATGCACTAGTAAAAAACAAAATAAAACAAAACTATTGAATAAAGGATTTGCTAGTAAATTGAAATGCTAGCGTTTTCGTTTTTTCCTTCTAGCAGTCTTAGTTTTTATACGATTTCGTTCCATTACTGCTTAAAACTTTTGAAATCGAATAAACTATTCAATAAAATTGTTTAGCTAGGGATTTTTTTATTATTTGTGGTACAAAACAGCTCCCGAATAGACAACACTTGGTGAAAAACGTTAAAGTCCATGCATGCATGAAGTTAGCATGACTGTCAAAATTGAACTGGATCTTGTTCAGTTTTTCCATATATTTTGATATTAGAAATCATTATAGAATGTAGCCATGAGTCTCGGCTACAATCTACAGTAATTTTTAAATTATAATTTTATATCGAAACTCGTTAACTCCTGTTCAACATTGTCATTTATGCTAACTGCATGATAATTTTTCGTTATGCATACGTTCGTAAATATTTAAAAAAGAAATTAAATTCGATGCCCTATAACTCACTAATTTTTTATCCGATCATAATCAACGACGACGCATATTTTGTAGCCTTTCAAATAAGAGCACTTTAATTAAGCCAGCCTTTGCCTGTGAATAGCGCTTTAACGGGAAGTATACATCGAAAAACACAAAGGTATCGTTATATGGACAATGACCGAAATGAAAATTTTTATTTTATTTTTATTGTGTATAACATATTCTAGTTTCCCTAAAGAAATGCACTAGAAGCGTTATACTTGCGAAAAATAAAAATATGTAAAGTAGTGTTATTTATTACGCGTTCTACAGCCGTCAAACTAGCTTTGTTGCCAACTTTTTTCTTTATTTTTGCTGCTTTATTTCAGGTGCTGAGTTGTCTCCTTTTAGTCCCATTTACTGCCAGTTTCTGTAAAATAAATCGAAAATTACGTGTGAGAATTTATGTTCAAAATAGCAATAAAATACGACAATTTGTTTTTATTGGCAATATAATTTTTCACACAAAATTTTCGTTTTATTTTACAAAAAATGGCAGTTAATAAAAAACTACTCACACAACTTTGACTTTCAATATATATTTTTTTTTTTCAAATTTGATCATGAGTAAGACCTTCTGTATCATAACATTTAATTTTGACTCTTTCAGCTTCAGAGAAAGAATATCCTCGACCCATTTAAACTTCAAATTGTTTTATCGGACTAGAAAGATCAAAAATGTATTACAAACTAACAATTCGCGGGCAAGTTATAATGTAAACTATAAAATTAATCAGAAACCCATTTTCATTAGGTACTTCTCTTGGACAAAATTAGTATTGCAGCAATTAATTGATAATGGTACAATATCCCCGTTAATTTTTTGCATAGATTTCAAGTAATGTATATTATTTATTAATAAGTCCCATTTTATTTTATTTTGAGCAATAGTTTTTGATAGAATTGCCAAAAAATTTTAAATCAGATGACCGGCAGTTTATGTTTAGTAACGTTAATTTTTTGAAAATTAAATAACTTTTTTTACATTTTTCTTGTTATTAAAGTTGCTCGTTTTTTTCTCAGAAATCCCACTTTTGTGCCCCTTTTATTTTCAAAATCCCCTTTTGAGCCTCTTTCTGAAAAATTTCAACGGTAACGCTGTTTACCACAATTTTTTCATGAACTAAATTTACATTGCAGTTATCGACTACTTTTACGTAGTGTCTCATCTTTGTTATATTTATTAATTTTATCAATTTACATATTAAGCAACAGCGTTGTCAACTTTTAGATTTCAAAAAGCACTGAAACAAGTAAAAACACGCGTAATTCTTGAAAAAAAGCACTGAATTTTAATTTTTTTAGTTTTATTTAAAAAAGTTATTATATACCTGCCTGTTCTGTAAATCGAGCCCATTTAAAACGAATCGTTTGAGCAAAATTAAAGCTACTAAAAGCCACAATTTTTCAGACTTTTTTTGCAGTTTTCTATTTTTTAGAGCTTAATATATCATATCCAATATTAATTCATTATATATGATCATCATAGTTATTGCTACAGGTTTTTCATAGAAATAAAAGAGTTATCATGAAGAAAAAACTGTAACTTTTGAGTCAGTTTTTATTCCTACTTAAAGACTTTGTGCAATAAAGACCTTTCAGTTGTAGTTAACTCTGTAATAAATTTAATTACATATGTAAAAAAGAAAACCCCGACTTCAATGCAAAGATCTTATGTACCAAGAAATGTTGGAGTTATGTGATAATTAATATATCGAGGATTATGCGATAATCAATATTTCCGGGGGAGGGGAGAATGCCCTACAGATTTTCGAAAAAAGAATTTTGAAAATCGGTTCACATATGACAGAGTTATGCTTGGTGGAGCAAATTTTCCCACCAATTATTGAAAAAAATTATGCAACAAAACTGCAGACAACCCCTTTAAAAAAACGGTTTGCAAGTGGCAGAGTTTTAATTGGGTGGCGCGAATTTCTTCACCGATTAAAAAAAATTGTGGAACAAAACAGCAAGCAAACCCTTCTTTCAAACAAAAAAAATAACTTTGAAAATCGGTTCACAAGTGATAGAGTTATGCCAATACAAACATAAAAAATACACACGAATTCATAACCTCCTTCTTTTTTGATGTCGGTTAAAAAAATAAAGAAAATTACAAAAACATTTTCAGGATACTTTGGCATTTTAGAGGACTTTCTAACGCGAAGCTATATATTTCTTAATCAATTCTTATTGGGAAGAGACTGAAACCTTTCGAATGAGACAAAATTTATTAATATCCGATGACGCGCTCTAAAGTTATTCAATCTTGAATATGACGAACATTTCTCAAAAAATTGCCAAGCTTAGACGGCTATAAAAAGAAACCATAAAAAGTATCGGGCTAGCTCTTAAGCCACGTAATGCGCACGTAAGAGTAAAATATGCATATGTTTATGTATGTCAAAATTTGTGAAAACGGAGTTTTTGAAATCTGAAGTGCCAAGCAAACGAAATACGTACAAAAATTATTTTTAATGGGGTTCGACAATTAGTTTTAATAGGATTTGAAAAACAAAACAAAAGATGAAGCACTACCGATTGCTCGAATAAATTTTTTCATTCTTCTGCAAGACTGCAAAAAATGTGTTTAGGAAATAGTTGCATTAGCAAAGAATTTCACACTTGAAAAACAATTTTTAGATAAAGAAATTATTTTTGAATTTTGGGTTTAGTGCCACCGTCAAAAAATAAAAGCACCAAAAATTAGATTAAAAAAGCACCGAGCACTAACTCCAAAATTTTTCGCGTCGAAAAGTTGAAAAAGCAATAAAAACGGTGCGAAAAGCACTGAGTTGACAAAGCTGTGAAGCAAGCGCAATTGATGCATAAACTCAGTGAATGCAATGGATGCATTAATAAACTCAGTGGATTCCACAAATTCTTTTTCAATCTGAATTTCAAAATACAGTTTTGGTAAAATTATTTTTAACTTGCAAAAAAATGTACACTACAGCTGATCAAAACAAAAGAACTTGGCGCACAAAACGTGTTGCATGTAACTTGAATTTACAAACGCGTCAAAAGTATGAAACGCGCAACGCACGAAACGCGTGGTATGGACTTTCAGCTTTAAGCTTATAGGTGAGAAGATTGGGGAGGTGTACACAGTTTCATGTGCTTTGCAATTCTCTTTTGCTTTGAAATTCGCACTGTCAAATTGAAGTTGGCTGTAGGTGTATTTACACTGAAATTAAAAAAAAAGTTTTTATCATAATTGTATTGGCTAAAACTAGATAACATTTTATAGCGCTATGTAATTTCATCTTCATTGTTTACACAGCCCGCAGTGACCTATGAAAGTCAGATAATTATTACAGTTTTCATAAAAAGTAAAAAATTTTAATATTACATATAACAGAAAAAAAACTTATTTAAATTGTATAAAACTCTGTACTTAAGGATGGAGTCTTTAATTTTAAGCGTATAAAAGTGAGATTCTGATAAAAAAAATGTGTGTGCTAATTTTTTTAAGATTGTTCTAAAAATGCTCTAAAATTGGGTTATATTTTAGATTTGATGGACCAGAAGTTGTGACTTTCCTCATTCACTTAATAAATTAGAGTGTATCTTGTTTTGCAGTTCTAGTCTGAAAATTTTCTGATCTACGTCTTACGACTTTTAGCAGTAACTTCTGCACATTGTGTGATTTTAGTTTTCGTTACAATTGTCATTTATCTCATGCACAAATATTTGACTTTTTAAACTTATAAAATATGGGTAAATGTTTTCTGATGAGCTGCCATAAGCAGCACAATAATGCATGGAGAATTTTAAACGACGCCTGGACGTAAAACGTATCAGATAAATCGGAAAATTTTCTGATGTTTTGTCAAACATTTTCTCGACATTTATAAGACATGTCGAAAACTCCTTTAGAATTCCCTAGGAAATTCGTCCTAGGGAATTCTAAATTACTTCAAAAGTTGTGACATATTCAAAATGTCATTGGTTCGCCAAATTTACCGAATGTGTTGTTAAGGCTGAGGCGACACGGACATTTTTAATGCGCGGCGTTTCTGCTTTTTATATTAAATTTTAAAGTTCTCAATTTCAAAGCGAATTAATATCAAGTGGCCTTATCAATAAAACAACACACATACAAAGTAGGTGTAGAACTATTTTATTTGTGCTTTGACAGTTCGGGTTAAAGTTTTTCTCTTTTCTTATATAAGCGTAGTATGCAGCTCTGAATGAAATTCAGGCTGCCATAAGAAGTATGTGTAAAAAAAAACAAACTGAAATTCAGGTTGGTAAATTTCTTAAAGAAATTTCCGTTTACTAGTACGCAGTTCCAAAAGAAAAGTACACGGAATTTTGGCATTTATTGTCTATTACAGGCATGTTATAACAATAAGTGGAGAATTTTTTCCGTCAACTGAAACAAAAATTAATGTTCAGACAATTGTTTGGTCACGGAATTTTTGACATTTCTAGTTTTTCTTACATTATAATTAATTTTTAGTGTTTTTGTGTGTTGTAAATTAAAAAATATATAAATTTGTGTGTATGCAAACAAAATTCTGTATAGAATTCTACACGATTATTTTTCCGTGTAGAAATAAATGCAAAACTCCAAACCTGAATTTCAGTGAGAACTACATACTACGCTATAGAGTTTGACTCATGGGGTGTAATCAGCTGATGATCATCTGTGATGATAAGACTACCTGGTACTGAATTCGCCTTGCTCAATTTTTTTCCAATTTAAGCGTAGTATGCAGCTCTGCCTGAAATTCAGGCTGCCATAAGAAGTATGTGTAAAAAAACAAACTGAAATTCAGGTTGGTAAATTTCCGTTTATTAGTACACAGTTCGAAACGAGAAGTATACGGAATTTTGGCATTTATTGCCTATTACAGGCATGTTATAACAATAAGTGGAGAATTTTTTCCGTCAACTGAAACAAAAATTTATGTTCAGACAATTGTTTCGTCACGGAATTTTTGACATTTCTAATTTTTCGTACATTGCAATTAATTTTTAGTGTGTTTGTGTGTTGTAAATTAATAAATATATAAATTTGTGTGTATGCAAACAAAATTCTGTATAGAATTCTACACGATAGTTTTTCCGTGTAGAAATAAATGCAAAACTCCAAACCTGAATTTCAGTGAGAACTGCATACTACGCTTTAATATAAAAAGCAGAGACGCCACGTTTTAAAAACGCCCGTGTGGCCTCAGCCTTAGTTCTAAGTTTTTAAAAATTTTAATTTTGAGTTAATAACTATTGTTAAACAAGTGCGAAATGTAAGTTAACTCAACTTTTTTTTATATATAAAACATGACGTCATATCAGATCAGGTAGAGACACAAAATTTTGTGCCCTTCATGTTACTACAAAAAGAAACAGATGTGCTAAATTTTAATATTGTCCGAGATGGGTAGTCCCACAAATTCATCCGCCCTTGTCAGTAGTACTACTAACCAGGTGTACCCCACCCTATGTTATCATCTATTGATATATAACATTAGCTTGTCATTGAAAATACACTAGTAGACTAAAGCAGTACTGACTAAGCAGTTCTTTTGATACCACATGGAGACATTGTCAACAAAGATTCACTAATAAATTTTATTGGCTCTAGTCTACAATATTGATATTTCCTCGATCGATGCCGATAGTGAAATTGTAGTGATTTACTAGTGACACTGTCAATACTACTACTGACCAGGTGTACCCTAGCCAACCGGTATGTGATGGAAATCGATTGATTCAAATCGGCGCCGATTTCAAAAACCAATTCTGCTTAAAGATGACTTATTTACGTTTTTTATTGTTTTGTATCGAACAAAAAATATCCGAATAAAATATTCTAAGCTTTGAAAACATTAAAAGGGGTAAATAAGTCATCTTTCAGTAGAATTTGTTTTTGAAATCGACGCCGATTTCAAATCGAACGATTTCCATCACATACCACAATGTAATCGTCTTTTGACATATAACATAGGCTTGTCATTGAAAATCTACAAATAGACTTTAGGGCTACTTATATTACGACCATATGGAGATATTTGAACCAACAATTCACTACTAGATTTTAGTGACCAGCGTCTACAATTTTACAAGGGTTTTGGCAATACAATTAAACACATATATATATATATATATATATATATATATATATATATATATATATATATATATATATATATATATATATATATATATATATATATATATATATATATATATATATATATATATATATATATATATATATATATATATATATATATATATATATGTATATATATATATATATATATATATATATATATATATATATATATATATATATATATATATATATATATATATATATATATATATATATATATATATATATATATATATATATATATATATATAAAGGGTGTTTTTTTTAGAGGTATAGAACTTCGAATTGAAATAAAACACAAGAAAATCGTTTTAATGTCCATCAATTTGGCTTTATTGGAAGGATAATTTTATGCCATTAATGTTTAAATATGATTTCGGGCATGTGGCCGCAATTCTACAGGTCCAATTTTCAACCACTTTTTCGAGCATATGGGGCCGTATGTTGGCAATAACGCCACGAATGTTGGCTTCCAAGTCCCCTAACGTTTCTGGTTTGTTGGCGTAGACGAGCGACTTCACATATCCCCAAAGAAAATAATCCAATGGTGTCAAATCACACGATCTTGGTGGCCAATTGACAGGTCCATTCCGCGAAATTATGCGCTCATCGAATGTTTCCTTCAATAAATCGATTGTGACGTGCGCTGTGTGGCATGTAGCGCCGTCGTGTTGGAACCACAACTCATCCACATTCATGCCATCCAATTCGGGAACAAAATAGTCGGTTATCATGGCTCTATACCGGTCTCCATTAACGGTAACTGACTCTCCAGCATTATTTCGGAAGAAGTATGGCCCAATGACTCCACCAGCCCATAGAGCACACCAAACAGTCAGTTTTTGTGGATGTAATGGCGTCTCAAGGGTCTCATGTGGATTCTCTTCACTCCAAATGCGGCAATTTTGCTTGTTGACGTAGCCATTCAACCAAAAATGAGCCTCATCACCGAACAAAATTTTGCGATGAAAATCGCAATTGCTCTGATGGACGATTATGTCGACCATAAAATGGACGGAGCTTGCGGTAAACTTCGCGAACTGAACCATTATTTTCGAAATAAATTTGCACGATTTGCAAGCGTTGTTCTTTTGTCAACCTGTTCATGATGAAATGGCAAACCAAACTAAATATTAATCACTTGACAGCTGACAAAATGGCCGCCAGTTAAAAAAGTGATGCCAACTTAAAGTTCTATACCTCAATAAAAAACACCCATTATATATATATATATATATATATATATATATATATATATATATATATATATATATATATATATATATATATATATATATATATATATATATATATATATATATATATATATATATATATATATATATATATATATATATATATATATATATATATATATATATATATATATATAATAAATTATATTAATTTAAATTTTGTAACGTGCTTTTTCCCAAATTAATATTTTACTTTTTAATTAAAATATTAAAATTTTATTAAAATGCATTGAAATTGATTATGGAGGAGCTAATACACCTCCATAATCAATTTCAATGTATTTTAATAAAACTTTAATATATTACCTAACAAGTAAAATATTAATTTGGGAAAAAGCACGTTACAAAATTAAAATTAATTTAATTTAATAATTCCTAAAAAAACTTTTTAATTTTAAATAAATTATTTACACCGAAATATTTTTAAAATTTATATACCTATTTCGATTGTAGCTTACAACATATCAATTGGAATTAAAAAACGTTCATTCGAAATTAAAAACATATCAATCCAGCTTAAAAAATATCCATTCAGTTTAAAAAAATATCAATTGAAATTCAAAAATCTATTTGAGATTGAAAAATTCCCTTTGAAATTAAAAAACTACATTTGAAAGTAAAAAAATTAAAAAATTTTATATATTTTCAGTTAAAAAATTATATTATTCTACTAAAAGCATTTGTTCAAATTTGAAATAGTCAATCAGAAGTGGCAGCGGCTTGCAACTCTGCTTTTGACTGCACACACAGAAAAATTTTAATGGAAAATCGTCGAAAACGAGGCTAATTTAACATTTTTAGGTAATGATTTTGCTTCGTAGGTGTTTCATGTTAAT
Organism: Panzeria rudis; assembly: GCA_956483635.1. NCBI lineage: Eukaryota > Metazoa > Arthropoda > Insecta > Diptera > Tachinidae > Panzeria > Panzeria rudis. Next base: position 115,541,797 of record OY101448.1, read on the forward strand.
TCAACATGATTTAGAATAATCTTTAAAGAACATTTATCCTTTTAAATTAACTATATTTCATGTTGATTTAATATTGCACTACATTTATATCCAAATGAAGTTGATACTGAAGTAATACGAAAAATCGTGTTGAATCAAAGTTATTTCGAATTGAAACCACGTGAATCATGTTGAATCAAAGTTATTTCAAGTTAAAATAACGTGAATTTGATATTGAAACAACACGAGGAATCATGTTGAATTAAAGTTATGTCAAGGTGAAACAACATGACTTTATTATGGCTATTCTATTAATTATTTAACTTACGGGATATGCAGCCACAACAGCTTCAAACTTCACTTTAGCTATACAATAAATAAATACCATCGTATGTAAAATTAATTTGATTGATTCAACATGATTTAAATGACTATTTAACATAAAACTTATTTGAAATTAAAAACGTAAAGAGTAACGCGCCACTTTCGGAACAAGATACACAAACAATATACACAAAATACACGTGAGCACTGACGATGGAAGTGTAGCAGCTTCCGAAAGTGGCGCGTTACTCTGTTCTGCTGTGTACGTTGAAAAATTAAGTTAACTCACGGTGATGTCAACCCTTACATCAGCTGGTTATTAATACGAATGATGACAAATCTATCATCAACGCAATGACACACCGACATCAGAGAAAGGACGAATTGACATCAATTTTATGTTAAAATGTCATCAATATGATGTCGCTGATAGAAACCCCGTCGTAACGTTGATGTAATTTGACATCAATACTATGTCAAGTGTCTTCATTTTTGACCCAATGACACTTTACATCATTGTGATGTCAACTTTTACATCACCTGTCATTAATCATCTTTGATAAACTATAATTGATATTATGGCGAAATAAATAAAAACTACAATATAATTATGTTCTTATTACAATAAAAATTCATTTTATTCATATAATATTTCTTATAACAAATTTTCACTTTTATTATATTACTTATTATTTTTTCTATCCACTTTTACTTTGCTATTTATTAAGTTGATATAATTACACTTTTTTTTCTTTTTCTCCAAAAGTAGTAGGAAGGCAAAGGCAAATAACAACAAAAATAAAAATACAAAGTAACTTCAAAAACAAACAAAAAGAAAAAAGTTTAATCAAATCAACTTATAACAAACAATTAAAAATATGTATGTATATATTTATACTTATAAATGTCACTCACAAGAACACCACGCGGTACTATTTAATTAACTTTAAAAACACAACTGATCTAGAACAAAAAAACAGAATAGTTTTCTGCCACAACTTCTTTTATTTCATTTGTGTCAAGAGTATGTTTTTGTTGTTTTTACGCACTTTACTTTCTTCGCGCTCATTCTATTTAATATTGATGATACACATGATGACTATGTGACATCAATATAAAAGGTGTCATACTATCGCTTGTTTCAACGTTTTTCTTGTGTATGTATGCTGTACTGGCTTAGTTTTTAAAAGGTCTTGCTTATTTTATCTGTCATAGTAATGATGGTAAGTGTACATTAATGCAATGTCATGTTTTTGAACTTTTTTAAAAATGCGTTTAAATACAAAAATAAAAAATAAAACAATTACATTTGTTTTAAAATACAAGCTACAAACATTATAACATTGCTTACTTATTTCTCTTATACATATTTTACAATTTAATAATATATAATAAGTGACATCGTATTGATGTCATTCCAATCATAGCATTGATGACACTTAAACTAAGACAAAATTCTATAATGACGTTTGTCATCAGATTAATGTCAGTTTTTGTTGTATCGATGACACTTGTTATAGCATTGATGTCAGAATTCTGATGATAGGGCGTCATCAATGCAATGATACATATTTCTATTAGTGTAATAATCAATTTGGATTCAACTATTTTATTAGTTTTACTTATTTACTTTTCATTTGCTTACTACAAACTATTTTGTGTTACTATAAACTATCTTAAAAAACATATTTTTTCATTAAAAAACCATTTAAAAATTAAAAAAAATAAAAGTTTCAGCCCCATCGATTTTGCAACAAATATTGCAGAATAAAGCTGGAGGCAAACCATATCAAACAAAAAAAAATTTGAAAATCAGTACATATATGACAGCGTTAATCATGGACGGAGCAAATTTCCCCTCCGATTTTCGAAAAAAAAAATTATGGCCTAAGCTTCAGGCAAACCTTAAAAAAAAAGATATTTGAAAATCGGCTCAAATCTGTTAAGAATTAAGAATTGGGGTGGAGCAAAGTTCCCCACTGATTTTCGAAAACAAAATTATGTTACTAAGCTGCAAACAAACCCTTTCATACCAAAAAAGAATTCTAAGAACCGGTTGACAAATGACAGAGTTATGCGTGGGTGACCACACTTCCCCCATCCCTCTCACCACTTTTTCGAAAAAAATTATGTGACCAAACTGTAAGCAAAATCGTTCAAGCAAAAAACGAATTTTGAAACCCGGTTCACAAATGGCAGAGCTAAGGTGTGGGGGGAGGAATTTCCCCAACGATTTTGGAAAAAATTACGGATCCTAACTGCAAGCAAATCCTTTTAAACCAATAAAGAATTTTCAAAATTGGTAGACAAATGACATATTTTCGCGTAGGGAGTGGTTTTGACCCATTTTATCCCCTGCTGGTCCAAAATCCGGAAAACAAATATAGCCTATATCAATTTTGGGCTAACTATATATATGTGGTGTATCGAATTTCAGTTAAATCGGTTCAGCCGTTTAGGCGTGATGCCGTAACAAATGACAACTGAGAGACTTATGCGTATAGGGAGGTTTTGACCCATTTTATCCCCTCCTGGTCCAAAATCTGGGAACTTAGTATAGCCTATATTAATTGTGTGCCAAATATCTATCTGTTAGTGTGATGCCGTAACAAAAATTTGCAAACAAACAAACAAACATACACCTCATTTTTATACTATAAACGACCCTGTTCTGTAAACCGAATCCGAGTAAATTTCTCGTTTTCCAAAAATAAATAATGCCATCATTAATGTATTTTAACTTCTATATATTAAATTTGTATCAGATATGATATTTGAGGCTCTAAAATATATGAAACTGCAAAAAAATCTGCAAAAATGTTGCTATTGGTGGACTTAAATCGAGGGTTTTGAAATCGACTCGATTTGAATCGACTGTATTAACCTACACAAAAATATCTATCATTTAATTTTTTGTAACCGACTTCAAAAAAGGAAGATGTTATCAATTCGTGTATTTTTTTACTATGTAATACATATATAGATTTATCAAGCCATAGGTCAGTTTTAATTTTTATATAAAAAATAACAAATTTAATATTTTGCCAATGTGTTTGATTAGGTTAAATTTTTTTTGATTAACAAATATTCAAAAAGGTTTTTATATACATATGAAAAAAACAACAATCAATAAAATCCGGAATTTTTCTGCGATCTGTTGGCCAGTAAGTTGGCTGCCCGCTTGATATAACATTTAAACGCATGATCCCCAGAACGTGTGCTTAGCGTTGTAATCACCGGCGGCCAAAAAGCGTGGGCCTAGTGAATTAAAAAATCTACTATATTGATTTTCTGTAATAGAGTACCTGGGAGGAGAGTAAATTGATGAAATCACCAGGTTTTGATAAAAAGCTTCCATGCAGATGTTAGTTGTTTGAAGATAGTGTTCACAATGATCACCTATTAAATAGTGTTTTAATCGCGATTTTATTAGTATACCCGACCCACCACAAGCTCTACCTTGAGGGTCCTTTCTGTCGTAGAGAGTATATCTGTTGATGTTAAAAAAGATTGTGCCGTCAGATGCGTCTCAAAGATAAGCATAACATCAATTTGTTTATCCATCATGAAGTATTCTAGTTCGTTTTTATGTTGGCGGATGCCGTTTGCGTTCCAGAAACAGATTTTTAAGTTCGTGGTATGTTTAATGCAGCCTGCAATAATGTAGACTGCAGGCCATGCTGGTTGTAAAAAAATTTACTGTTTATATTAAATTTTCTATTGAAACCTCAATTCGATCAAAATTGAAACCACTGTTTTTGTGGGCTGGTTAGACTGCAAAGCATTAGCGTATGAGAACTGGCTGTTTGGTATGTTCTGGGCTATGGCTGGTTAGCCTTAAAAATGTTGGCGTATGAAGGCCGGCTGGTAGTGGGTTGGCGCAACTGGGGATAATTTGTATTGTCGAAAGTAATAGGTTGAGCATAGGTGTGAGTACGTCTGTTAGACAAAGACCAGTTCCACACGAAACAGTGGTTGGGGGACTCGGTCTCTATTTTAAATGTTAGTAACATTTTTCACTTTAAAATTAATATATAGTAGACCCGGTTTTACCTCTTCTGGATCCACATGGAGGCCTTTTACACTTTTCAGTTAGTAGGTGCAAACATTTTTATTTTGTGTTTCAAACTCCGAAACTACTGAGCGGTAATGATGTTCTTCATTTACTTGAATTTTCGTTTCATTAATCACGCCGCGTTTTATCGGGATTACGTAAAACGCCTCTTCACCGATTACTTGTACTAGCCTTTTAATTAGCTCATTTGAGATTTTCTCCCTTAAGTATATTGGGGTCGGCTTGCTTGACCTGACAATGGTGATTTCGTCTTCGTCATTTTGTAGAATTGAAAAGCGATTTTCAGAAAGCGCCGCATCAGATTTACCATCTTTGGGCGTTTTCGCCAATGGAGCGAGGTTTTTCGATCTTGGACTTCTTTGTCTTTTTTTATTATTCACAACTTTGAAATAACGATCAATACCCATTTGGATTTTCTGAATCAGTTTCTAGGGGGACACTTTCTATCGTTTTTTCTTTTTCGGCTTGATGTTGGCTCATATTGTTGGCACTTGTGCTTTGCTGTGAAGCTGGTTTCAAAAAATTGACTTTTATATTACGGGGTGTCATAGACATTGAATTTGAGCGTACCCGTGCACGCAAGTATATATTTTTGTTCTGCAGCAACAACAGTAACGTAGGCATTTCTGTTGTTTGTTGCTATTGTTTTTGTACTCATACGAGTACCAAGTATATTTGTTGTTTGTGTGCCCGCTTGCTTATGGGTTTATTATTTACTTTACAAAAAGAACAATAAAAAATGTATAGGTACGTAAAATATTAAACAAAACGGTGTTTGTTAAACTTTGTTGTTGCGAATATTTGTCTCTTTTTATTATATATATATATATATATATATATATATATATATATATATATATATTTATATATATATATATATATATATATATATATGTATATGTATATATATATATATATATATATATATATATATATATATGTATATATATATATATATATATATATATATACTATATATATATATATATATATATATATATATATATATATATATATATATATATATATATATATATATATATATATATATATATATATATATATATATATATATATATATATATATATATATATATATATATATATATATATATATATATATATATATATATATATATATATATATATATATATATATATATATATATATATATATAGATATATATATATATATATATATATATATACATATATATATATATATATATATATATATATATATATATATATATATATATATATATATATATATATATATATATATCTATATATATATATATATATATATATATATATATATATATATATATATATATATATATATATATATATATATATATATATATATATATATATATATATATATATATATATATATATATATATATATATATATACATATATATATATATATATATATATATATATATATATATATATATATATATATATATATATATATATATATATATATATATATATATATATATATATATATATATATATATATATATATATATATATATATATATATATATATATATATATATATATATATATATATATATATATATATATATATATATATATATATATATATATATATATATATATATATATATATATATATATATATATATATATATATATATATATATATATATATATATATATATATATATATATATATATATATATATATTATATATATAAATATATATATATATATGTATATACATATATATATAATATATATATATATATATATATATATATATATATATATATATATATATATATATATATATATATACATATATGACCTGACGACATTTAAACCAAATCATTTATATAAGACAATTTTATAAGATCTCCTTAAACTGTTACAATAACTAATAAAATAATGTCACAAACATGTTTATTTTTTAATTAATAAGTATTTATGATCATTTTTTATGTTTGATTTAGTTCAAGAATTGATGTAGTTCAAAAAACAATATTTTTTTTCATTAATAAACTCAAAATAATAAATAATTTATGCATTTTTATTTATTGAAATCACATAATTTATGAAAAATCTTTATAAATCGGCTAACCAATTTAAGTTACATTAGTTGATTACTAACCGATTAAACCAAAACCTCTATTAGCCGATTAAATGAATACCCTAATACCTACTCACCAAAAATTTTAAACTTTTATTAACTATAACTTCTTAAAAATCTATATAATTCTGATTATTATAGAATATAATCTATAAAGTAAAACTGCATCCATAGAATTTAAAAATTATAACATTTATTTTTTTTCATTTTTGGGCCGTCTGCATCACAAAGTGTGGCACAATCATGATGAATAAAAAAAGAAAGAAAAATAATATTTTTATAAGGATTATTTGTTGTTTTAATATTTTCCTTTATAATTACAGATGACAGTTTCAAGGTCTTTCGTAGATTTTCTTATCTGCTTGTTTTTAAAACACTGCTTAAAAAAATAATATTGAAAACGTAAAAAAATAATTTAAAAATCAGAGTAAGTTACCACGAGAAGTAACTTTGGGTTTCTTTTCTTATTATTATTTTTTTTGTATATAATGGCAAAAAAGCACTTAATGAGCGCAAAATTTTAAAAAATTGTGAGTATTAAACAAATTTATATGTTTTGTAATAGCTTTGTTTGAGTTTAAAGATATTACTATAATTAAATTCATGCCATTAATTACTGCGAAAAACCTTTTCTTTTGAGTATTTTAAATGGTTTACATTAAAGTGTTTAAAACGATATTTAATCTCAATTTTCTTTTATTGATTTGCATTAATCTGTACTAGGCCAAATAAATGAAAAAATTTCTATTAATAACACAGGGCAACACCCCATTTTTGGTTAAACTAAGAGTGCTGATTACGATGGTATTATTAGTTTATTTTTCCAACAGCAGAGACAGACAAAGAGAAAACTAATCGACTTGAACATGACATGAACATGTCGCCGACAGAGCAACTGTAAAAAATGCATCAACTTCTTTCTCGTGGTGAATACGTGTGATGTCCATGTTCTGTCTTATCAATGCATTTTGTGGTAGCGCAATAGTGATGGAATGAATATTTACCAATTTTGTTCTGTCTCTTTTCTTTCTATTGAAAATGGTTGTTGACGGCGAATCTTATGGCCAACATTGATGCTCAGTCATATGTTCGAGCAATCGATGTCAGAGCATGGACGAAACATGGACATGAACGGTCTACATTAGCCATATGTTTAGTTCGACATGGTGTTCATACCAACTTCATGGCTAATGTAGACACCCAGTAAATAAATGAGAAATAATTTGTTGTTTAAATGTGTTGGTGTTTAATTGCTTTGCTGATAGGTACATCTGATTGTTGTGCTCTTGTTGTTGTTTATTTTGATTGTTTGTGTTGTCTACATGTAACTTAGTGTCCACACCTGATGAATTTTTGTCATAACACCTTATGTAACGCCGGCAAAGAAATTGTAAATTTTTCATCTACAACAATAAATATAGGTAGACGTTGATGAATTTATATCATGATGAATCATATTTACTTATTCGTTGTACAGCTAAGATCGAACATTTAGACCTTTGTATGGACAACAATAACCACCAAACAAAACTTTAATTTTTATTGTAAGATTTATTTAATAAATATCATAAAATGTATGGTTTTTCATTAAAAAATATTTATTTCCTATAATTTTCACTAATTCTAATAAAGAAAATTAACGATAAAGTAAAAACAATAAATGAAATGACGTTTCATATCATAATATATTCTTCTGAGCTTGTGCTGTGATGATTATATCATAACGCTGATATAACACTAATAAATTGAGTCTATACGTGATGAATTTTCATCATGATATAAATTCATTAGCTGTGGACACTATGTAAATTGTGTACATATAACTTGGCGGCTATTTATCCGACGAACGTAGCAACATGGACCATGACAAGCCTTGCATGCCTCTGGTTTAAAGATATAGTGACATGTAATATTTTAACAATTTACACCATTTTATATATTATTCGCTAAATATTTCATGAACGGTCCTCAAAACCTTAGAATACTTTCTGGGGTATTAATGTACAAAATAGTTCTGGAAAAAACTCGACTTCAATACACAGAGCCAAATCTTGTACGCCATATAAAATAAAAAAATTTTGAAATTGGTTCATAAATGGTAGTTATACGATAATCAATATTTGTGGGGGGACCGCCCCAGGACCGCCCACCCATTTTCAAAAACAAACTATGGAACCAAACTGCAAGTAAACCTTTTGAAACAAAAGAATAGTTGAGTTATGAATTTTTATTCGAACTGTATGGTTTTTATTCAAAGTTATTTAATTAGTTTTGCTTTGAATGTTCAATATTTACATGCCTTAGAATTTCTTTCTTAAATAAAAAAACAATAATTTGATCGAAAGATTAATTGAAAACGAACTCAATTTAATCTTTCGATCAAATTATTGTTTTTTTTTATTTAAGAAAGAAATTCTAAAGCAATGTAAATAGTGAACATTCAAAGAACATTTTTTTGATGTACGGAAGGTTGAACTGACAGCAGTTTCGAGACCACCACAGTCTTCTCATCAGAGCTCTTTACCTACACTACCAGCGACGGGAGCAATAACATCCTAGCGAAAATCCTACTAGTTTTCGTAAGCTCAATTAACAGATTTTTTCGCCACCTTGCGAATATTGAACATACAAAGAAAATAATAATAGGTACGAGTCGCCGCGAGGTGGCGAAAATTCTGTTAATTGAGCTTACTAAAATTAGTAGGATTTTCGCTAGGATATTGTTGCTGCCGTCGCTGGTAGTGTAGGTGAACGGCTCTGATGAGAAGACTGTGATGGTCTCGAAACAGCTGTCAGTTCAACCTTCCGTACATCCAAAAAATTTTTTTTCTTTGAATGTTCAATATTTACATGCTTTAGAATTTCTTTCTTAAATAAAAAAAACAATAATTTGATCGAAAGATTAAATTGAAAACGAACTCAATTTAATCTTTCGATCAAATTATTGTTTTTTTTATTTAAGAAAGAAATTCTAAGCATGTAAATAGTGAACATTCAAAGAAAATTTTTTTTGGATGTACGGAAGGTTGAACTGACAGCTGTTTCGAGACCACCACAGTCTTCTCATCAGAGCTCTTTACCTACACTACCAGCGACGGGAGCAACAACACCCTAGCGAAAATCCTACTAGTTTTCGTAAGCTCAATTAACAGATTTTTTCGCCACCTTGCGAATATTGAACATTCAAAGAAAATAATAATAGGTACGCCTCGCCGCGAGGTGGCGACATATTCTGTTAATTGAGCTTACTAAAATTAGTAGGATTTTCGCTAGGATGTTGTTGCTGCCGTCGCTGGTAGTGTATGTGAACGGCTCTGATGAGAAGACTGTGATGGTCTCGAAACAGCTGTCAGTTCCACCTTCCGTACATCCAAAAAATTTTTTTCTTTGAATGTTCAATATTTACATGCTTTCGAATTTCTTTCTTAAATAAAAAAAACAATAATTTGATTGAAGGATTAAATTGAAAACGAACGATGTTGTTGCTGCCGTCGCTGGTAGTGTAGGTAAACGGCTCTGATGAGAAGACTGTGATGGTCTCGAAACAGCTGTCTTCCGTACATCCAAAAAAAATTTTCTTTGAATGTTCATGCTTTAGAATTTCTTTCTTAAATAAAAAATAATAATAATTTGATGGAAAGATTAAATTGAGAACGAACTTAAGCCAAACTAATTAAATAACTTTGGATAAAAATAAGGCTGCCAGAAGTCTGAACCCGTCGACCTGGACATTTATAATACATATCACGAACGAATGTACAACAAAAGCTTATATATTCCAAGAAGTAATCATATAAAAATGAACCACAACAAATTTTTATTTTGATACATGTATCAACCATATATTTCAAATTGCAGTCCAACAATTAAAGAGTAGATACAAAACTTAACATGTACTTCATACATAAAAAACAATAAACAAAAATAAAAAATTTATTTAAAATACGAGGGGCGAAAATAAACACATGGGTTGGCGAGGCGATCAGTGTTTGAGTCGAGTAGTTGAAAGGCGTAAGCCCCAGGCTTTGTGTAAATTTTTATATAGAAATGCTCACTTTCATACGAAATCTTTGATTTTGATGGTAACTGCAAATCACTAAGTTTAATAAATCCAAATATCGTAATGAAGAAAAAAAATCACCACTATTTTTGACATTATTAGAAATTTCAGAATTTTAAAGATTGAAAATGATTGCATTTGAACAAATATTCAAAAAGACTGGAATTAATTTATATAATTTTTGGCAACAATTTCTAAAATAAAGCGTGGCGATTCCACAGAGGCTTTTCCAGTTTTAACAGAATTTTTAAAAAAATTTTTGTTCTCCCACATTTCTCTGCAAATTATCGGACAAATATTTAGTTCCGTCAATTTAATAAACGCACATACTGATTAAACCTTTTTGAGCTTTTCTGCCGAAACACCCGAGTCCTTGGTAGGGATCAACCTGCGAACCTCCCAGTTAATAGCCTAGCACACTCTTCAGTACGCGAGTAACTAAATTTAATTTCGATGTTCCTTAGAAAATTAAACTTTAGAAAGAATTCTTTATTCTACAGGTTATTTGAAACTTATAAAACCGATTAATATGAGTACCAAAATCATATTAAAAGAGATTTAGCAAAAATTATAAATTCGGAAATGTATTCATTCTGAAAATCATTTATATTTTATTTATATTTTAAGCTTGTAAAATATTTTTTTTTTTGATATGCATTTATGTTTATAATAAAAATTAATAAAACCACGAAAAATGCTTTGCTTTATTTGTGCCGATTTTTCGAATTGAAGTGCGAAAATTCCGATTTTTTCCGCAATAAGTGCAGATTTTTGATCAAAATTATTTGGCTGCCCTGGCCCAGGCAACAAATCGTCAGCTTATTATTGGTTTGCTGGTTTCTAATGCTTTTTCCTATGTTTATGGATCAAACCAATAATAAAGTGACAAAATGCTGGTAAAATTGCTTCACGTAAACAGCGTTATAACAGAAAGCTTTACCTCTGTTAATAACAAAAATCAGGAAAAATTAAATTTTTGTCTGCATTGAACTGTATCAAAAAACCTGGACAATTTAAGAAAAGACCAGGACACGAGGATAATTTGTCTAAAACCAAGACAATGCTGGAAAACCAGGACGTATGACAGCCCTAAAAAAACCATACAGTTCGAATAAAATTCATAACTCAATTATGCTTTTGTTTCAAAGTTTTGCTTGCAGTTTGGTCCCATAATTTGTTTTTGAAAATCGGTGGGGCGGTTATTAATATTAATTATCGCATAACTGACATTTATGGACCAATTTTGAAAATTTTTTATGTTATATGGCGTACAAGATTTGGCTCTTTGTATTGAAGTCGATTTTATTTCCAGAATTATTTTATAGATTAATACCCCAGATAGTATTTTAAGGTTTTGAGGACCGTTCATGAAATACTTAGCGAATAATATAAAAACTGGTGTAAATTATGAAAATATTAAATGTCACTATATCTTTAAGCCAGGGGCATGCAACGCTTGTCATGGACCACGCCGAGTTCATTTACAATATCTCTGCCGGTGTTATGATGAAAATTCATCAGGTGTGGACATTACGTAAGAGCACTAATTACGATGGCATTATTAGTTTTTTCCGACAGCAGAGCCAGGCAAAGAGAAAACTATCGACTTGAACATGACGTTTCACGCTTTAACGCGTTATAAGCGTCTGTTAAAAAAGTAAAATCTGTGTAATTGTATGTGACAAGTTACATAGTACAAATCGTAAAATGCGTAAAAGCGTCTGACGCCAAAAGTAGGTTTACTTTCTACTTTTGTACGCGTCGCCGGCGCCATGAAAAAATGCAAGTTGTTTGGATAGGCAGGGATGACAAACTATATTCTATTTTCAATGTTATGGATAAATATGTTTGTGTCGTAGATTACTTTTTTCCACCTTTATTATTAAAAACCGTTTTTAATAAAAAAAAGCGTTCATAATAAAGTTTACAATTATTTTCAAGAATAAAATGCATTAAAACTCATTTTTACCAAAATTTTTTAATGAAAAAAATGTGCATTGCAGTTATCGACTATTTTTACGTACTGTGTCTCATCTCTGTTATGTTTATTAATTTGATCAATTTAATAGGCCAGTGCAGTGGATGCATAAACTCAGTGATTGCAATGGATGCATAACTCAATGAATGGATGCATAAACTCAATGAATTCCAGAAATTATTTTTCAATCTGAATTTCACATTTCATTTTTACAGAAATTATTTTTAATTTACAAAAATATTTACACTACAGCTGATCAAAACAAAAAAACTCGACGCACAAAGCGCGTTGCATGTAACTTGTATTTATAAACGCGTCGAAAGTATGAAATGCACAAAACTCGCAGCACACGAAACGCGTGGTGTGGACCTTCAGCTTAAAAAATTCATCAACTTATTTGTGATATTATAAGGATGAATATGTACGCGAACCGGTTTCGAATATGATTTCCATCCCCAAATAAGCGCGATAATCAGACGCGACCCAAAACTATTGATATTATAAGGATGAATATGTACGCGAACCGGTTTCGAATATGATTTCCATCCCCAAATAAGCGCAATAATCAGACGCGAGGGTGTCACACTCGGCTGAGAAGGAGGGACACTCTTGCTCTCAGCCGAACACGAGAGACGTAAACAACCAAACAACCAACCGCTGAAACAAATATTTTTGTCTGGCACTAGCTGGACTTAAAAATTAAAATTTTAGAGTTAAGATTTGATTACTTATTGTTAGTTCAATTTTATTGAAGATACAATAAATAAATATAACCGAAAAATAAAAACTTATTTGTTGTGGTGAATACGTGTGATGTCCATGTTCTGCCCAATGCATATTCATTACAGGTACCACCACAACTAAAACAAATACAACACCAAAAAACACATGTATTTTGTTGGTAGAAATACCCCCGAAATATGTCAAATCCATTATCTGTGAGTTGCACACATTCATAAGCTTTCTCAAATTTACTAACCCCATGCCCTTTGTTGATAGAAAACTCCCGGACAAGTGTCAAAATCTATTGTCTGTGTGATGCATACATTCTCAAATTTACTAAAACAGCTGTTCTTGTAGTGGTACCTGTTCAATCTACCTTGGTTCTGCCTTATCAATAAATTTGGTGGTAGTGCAATATCTAAGGTTGCAAATGATACATCGATGTTTAGAAAACATCGTTTAGATAGGCAGGAATTCATGTAGCCGTTTAGAAAACATCGATGTATCGTTCATAAACATCGATGTTTTTATGGACGATTCATCGACGGTACATCGTTGTCAAAACTAAAAAACATCGACATCGTTTATCTAATCTGTTCGCACTTGTTTCGTTTATTATAATTTTTTTAGAATAATTTTTTTTACCATATAAAATATTTTTTAATTAAAAATTAAAAAAAGTTTAATTATATATAGGGCAAATAAAAAAGATTATTCCTGATGTTCGCACAAGGTGGAATTCGTGCTTTTACATGCTACAACGCACAGTGATTCCAATTGGAAAAAAAGGTTATAAATCTGTACCTTTGAAATTTGCGATCCGATTGCAAAATGATGTATGTAAAAATCATAGAAGAAGATCTAAGCCTTAAAAATAATGAAACTGATACCACCCTGTTGAAGCACACGGTGAGCTATCAAAGTTTACTATCTCGGGCATGATAAACTTTGTTGGCCTCATAACTTTTAAAAATATTATCCGATTTCAATGAATTTGGACATGTTGTAAAGCTTATTAAGAAACAAAGAATATACACTTTGTTTCATTAATATCGCTAATATTTTCAGAGATATTTTGAAATTTAGGTTTTTGGGCGTGACTTTGTTCCTGATATCTAAACTATCTCCGTTAATAGCATGGGCAAAATTAAAAAAAAAATATTTTATGATTTTAAACAAAATCCTATATAATATGCGAAAGAAATTTTCAAGTTATCTCAATTCATGTAGCCGGTACGTCTTTACTATTTATTAAAAAAACATGACAATACTCTTATATTTAAATATTTTAACGATACATTGGGTAGTATGAATAAAAAGTAGTATTTGGTTTTTACTTAAAAATTTGTTTTAAAACCCGAAATTCTTGGTTTTATATTCAATAATTTCTAGAATTTTGAATTTTAAAACAAAATTTTAAGTTAAAAGCAAATACTTTTGTTTTGTTCAAATGTACTACCTATTGAATGGGTATTATTTACGAATTTTTAATTCGGGAAAAAAATTTGAAGAAAATGCGCATTTCCCATTTTTAGCGCGAAGCTGTAGAAGTATGAGTAATATGATAGCACATACCATCATATCACTCATACGTCTCATGCGTCAGCAAAAAAAAAATGCCTGTTCCACAACGTCGACAAGTCGATATTGAAAAAAAATTAATAATTGAGTTATGAATTTTTAGTCGAAGTGTATGGTTTTTATCCAAATTTATTTAATTAGTTTGGCTTAAGTTCATTTTTAATTTAATCTTTCGATCAAATTATTTTTTTATTTAAGAAAGAAATTCTAAAGCATGTGAATATTGAACATTCAAAGCAAAATTTGGACGTACGGAGGGTTGAACTGACAGCTGTGTCCTGACTACTAAGTCTACTCGTCAAACTTGTATGACGCAAGTACGTTTAAAAATTTTTTCCATATACATTTTTAAACGCAAAAAGCGTTTGTTTTTACAAAATCTGGCCTTAAGAGTCAAAATAAAAAGTTGAAAAATACAATAATTAGTTTCATTTATAGGTATAATGTATTTGCATAATATATAGGTAAATTAATATTTTTTTACTCTATGTCATAGCCGGTGGGAAAGGGATAATGATGGAATATGTACTTATTTTGGTCTGTCTCTTTTCTTTCTATTGAAAATGGTTGTTGACGGTGAATCTAATAGCGAACATTGATGCTCAGTCATATGCACGGGCAATCGATGTCAGAGCATGGACGAAACATGGACATGAGCGATCTACATTAGCCATATGCGATGTTCGACATGATGTTCGTACCAAGTTCATGGCTAATGTAGAAAAATAATTTGTTGTTTAAATGTGTTGGTGTTTAATTGCCTTGTTAATAGATACAACTGATTGTTGTGCTATTGTTGTTCTTTATTTTGATTGTCAGTATGGTCTACATGTAAATTGTCGGCTGTGTACATATAACTTGTCAGCTATTTAGCCGACGAACGTCGCGATGTAGGCCATGACAAGCGTTTCATGCCTCCGGCTTAAAGATATAGTGACATTTAATATAATAGTGCAAAGCCCGGTATAAAATCCGACCTACTTTATATAAGACGTAGTTTTGAGTGTATATGTTTCAGCATTAGGAAATTGAAAACCAAAGGTCTTTCCATAAATGAAAGCTTGGCAGTTATTGATAATGTGAAAACAAGTACTCAAAATGCGAAAAAAATTGTTGTTAATAAACTTCATAAAATTTTAAATCGAAATAAGGAACTAGAAACATTGACTAAAATAAAAAAATATTATTGGGCAATTCAAAGTAGTGCCCTATTAGTCCTATTTTTCATATTTCATATTATTTTATGCATGCATAAAATTTTATTTAAAATTTTCAAAAAAAAAAAAATCATAAAATATTACACATGAATAGCATGTTTTTTAAAATAAATTGTATATCATATTCTTCGATTTTCTTTCAAATTTTTATGTTTAAATTAAAATAAAATGTATAAATGTATAAAATGTGTAAAATGTATAAATAAACAGAAGTTTATGTGAAAAATAAAAGTGTAAAAGACATCGCAATTTAATATGAGCGAATTTTAAAATGAACTTTTCGGGAAAAAATAGAAAAAAATTTTATCGTTCTGAGACATAAGCTGTTCAAAGTATCAAGTACTATTTAAACACAAAATACGGGATAGAACAATATGCAAGCTCGCTTTGAATTGTCCATATATTTCTCAATAAAAACGACATGGATTCATATATTGAAACTTTATCCACAGCTGAATTAGATTCATTTAAATTTGCTGCAGTAACATCTGCTGATGTTGCACGTATCTTTTCTATATATTCAACTGTTTTATGTAACAATAGAAGATCATTCAGAAAATATAAAAAAACACATGATTGTAATGTGCAATCAAAATTTAATGAAATAAAATTGTATTTAAATATTTATTTTTGAGTTTTATTTTATGGCATATTTTGTTGCCATTTTTAAAGTTTTTTTCGCACTATTTGTTGCCATTTTTAACACTTTTTCGTAAGATATTTGTGCCATTTTTAAAATTTTGTCGTGCCATTTTGCATACCTTTTTAGCAAATTTTCGTGCCATTTTAAACTTCCCTGGTTATAGATAAAGCCGCAATCTCCAGAATCAGCTCCTGCTTAAAATTTTTGAGTTTTATTTGGTGCTCCACCATATCGATTCGCAACCGCACGAAAATCGTAATCAGCAAAAATAAAACTTTACAGGAGAAGGTTTTTTTTAATAACTTCGCGTTAAACTGCAGTATTGGTTTAAAATTACGTATATCAGCTATTTTTAGACCAATATACGTAACATAATAAGTTTTAATGGTTTATTTAGAATATAATGGTATTTTATGTGTTTTACGATATGTTTTTCTGTCATGCTAACTACATACTGAATAAAAATTTTTTGGTTATTATTGAAAATAAAGCAATCATTGAAATTTGTTCTAGAAATATTTGAAAAATATTTTTAGTTGTTGAAAAATAATTGTTGAACGTTGCCGAAATTTTTTATTAAATTTGTTAGTTTATCATTAACAAATCTGCCTGTCTTTTAATTAAAACGTGAAATACTGAGAGTACAATAGGTTATGGGTTTTGATGATTGGCAGTTTCGAGTGAAGTTACATTTGGACTCATTGGGATTATTGGGCGTTCTAACCGGCGATCCACCAACAGATGTAGCAGCTCTTGAGACGTTTATGAAGAGCGATAAGAAAGCAAAAGATCGTTTGGTAGGATTCTTACATTCAGATTGCTTGAATTACGTTCGAGAGAAAAATACCACGAAAGAAATGTAGGAGAGTTTGCAATCTGCGTTCGCTAAGAAATCCTTGGTAAACCAGTTGCTGCTACGTAAGAAATGATCAAAAATGCGTAAGAATGAAGGTGATATTGTGAATGTCCATTTAATGGCATTTGAAAATTTGATTCCTCAATTGAAAATGGCCGGTGCTACTTTGAAGATGCTGATTTGTTAGCTCAATTCTTCCTTACTCTTCCAGAAAAATTCGACCCATTAATAACTGCATTACAAAATGTTGAAGATGGTAAGTTAACATTTAATTGAGTAAAAGAAAGACTTATGTCAGAGGAAGCCAAATTATCTGACCGAACTAAGGAAAGTACCGAACAAAAAACAGCCTTCGCTAGTAAGAAAACCCACAAATTCCGGAAGTTCAATGGTAAATGTTTTAAGTGCAACAAATTCGGTCATCAGGCTCGTGATTGCAAAAATGCTGATGTTCGTGTTGCTAATCAAAGAAGTGTGTGCTTCATGGTTGGTAAAAATACAAAACCAATATACAAAGAAAAAGGCACCAACGTAATCTTCAAACTGGATTCTGGTGCAAGTGACCATTTATCAAATGAAAGGTGTTGCTTTCAAAATTTAGTTCAACTAAAAGAAAGAGTTGAAATAAATGTTGCCAAGAACAATGAATTTGTTATTGCAAACCATCAAGGCGAAATAAGAGGTGAAAGTAATAAAGTGGTCTCAATTCTGATGAAAGAAGTTCTCTATATTCCTGATCTACGTGACAATTTGCTATCAGTAAGAAAACTTATAAGTGCTGGTATGGAAGTCAAATTCGTTGGAAATAAAGCAATTATTTTAAAGAATAAGGAAATAATTGCTACTGCTGATTTGTGTGGGAATTTATATGAAATTGTCATTAACATAAACAATTCATCTGCTTCTTCTTGTGTTTTAAACGATGCTTCACTATGGCATCGTCGACTTGGTCATATTGGGGAAAGTGGTCTTCAGAATTTAACGAAATCTAATCTTATTAGTGGCTTAAACATAAAGATGAAATCTCTTGGCTTTTGCGATGTCTGTGTACAAGGTAAACAGTGTAGAGAGCCTTTTGATGATACTCGATTAAGAGCTAAAAGGATATTGGAGCGAATCCATTCCGATGTTTGTGGACCTATTGATCCAGTTACATGGAATGGATCTAAATATTGTGTGAGTTTTATAGATGACTACACTCATTTTGCTATGATATACCTGATCAAGAAGAAATCTGATGTATTCAAATACTTTCAAGAATATGAAGGGCTAGTATGTTTTGTGATATTTCTATTTCAAAATTAATAGTCGATCAAGGTAGAGAATACTTATTGAAAGAACAATCCGAATGGTACAAAAGAAAAGGTATTCAGGTAGAGCCGACCGTCGCATATTCTCCTCAACAAAATGGCGTTGCAGAGAGGCTTAATCGCACAATAGCTGATAAGGTAAGATCAATGTTGATTGAATCAAAATCTCCTAAGTCAATGTGGTGTGAAGCAGTTCTAAGTGCTGTGTATTTATTAAATCGTTGTCCAACAAGAAGCCTTGAAAATTTGATAACTCCGGCAGAAATGTGGTTTGGTGTCAAACCGAAATTTGATGAAATTTGAGTTTTTGGTTGTAAGGCGTTTGCATGGATACCCCACCAGTGTCGTAAGAAGTTTGATGTCAGAAGTAAGAAAGGAGTTATGGTTGGATATGCACCAAATGGCTATAGGCTCTGGGATATGCAGAAACGGAAAGTAATTGTAGCCAGGGATGCGAAATTTGAAGAGAATAGTTTTCCATTTGAAGCAGTTAATAATGAGGTCAGTAAAGATCTGGTGATAGTTAAAAGAAGTCAGGAGCTAGAGGAAGAAAGTGAATATGAGGATGCTGTGCCTACAACTAAAGGTGTTTCTGGTGAAAATTGAAATTTATCAAATATCGATGATCTTGATAATAATATTTCACCTGTTATGAACAACACTCTTGACTTAACTGAAGATGCTATTGTACCTCAAGATTCCACTTCAGTTCGACCCAGTAGTAGGGAAAGACGATTACCTAGAAAACTACTAGATTATATAACTGGACTAGGTGCTAGTGTTTCAAATAAAATTATCCCGGAAACGTATAGTACCATTAAGTCTCTTGGAGATGCTGATAAGTGGTTTAAGGCAATTAATGACGAGCTGAAATCGATGGACAAAAATAAAGTTTGGCAATTCGTACGAGTCCCTAAGAACACAAAACTTATAAAAACAAAGTGGGTATTTTGTATCAAAGAGGATGAAAATGGCAATGAAACAAAATATAAAGCTCAGCTTGTTGCTAAGGGATTTCTACAAATACATGGTGTTGATTTCTTCGAAACTTATGCTCCTGTTGCAAAATTGACGACTATTCGTGCGGTTTTAGCGGTTGGCTTACATCGTCAATATATATTTCATTAACTTGATGTAAAGACAGCATTTTTACATGGTGATCTTAAGGAGAATGTCTATATGGCAATTCCAGAGGGAGTTGAAGCACCCGATGGGATGGTTTGCAAACTGAATAAATCCTTATATGGCCTTAAGCAAGCACCAAGATGTTGGAACATTAAATTTAATGATTTTCTGATTTCGCTGGGATTTAAAAGATCAAGGCATGATTACTGCTTTTACACGAAATTATCTACTGAACATGAGGATGATCTAATTGTTGTAATGTACGTTGATGATCTACTTATTGCTGGAAACAAGTTAATTAGTATTGAGAAATTAAAGAAAGATTTAGCAAGACGCTTTGATATGTCAGATTGTGGTAGTCTAAAATTTTTCCTTGGAATGAAAATTCAACATCGTCACAACGAACTCTTAATATCGCAAGAGTCTTCCATAGAGGAATTGTTAAAAAGGTTTGGTATGGTTGAATGTAATGCTGTCAAGAGCCCAATTGAAAATGGGTTACAATTAAAACATGAACCAGAGTCTGAAAGCTGTCATCCGTATCGATAGTTGCTTGGCAGTTTAATGTATTTGATGTTATGCTCGAGACCTGATATATGTTACCCTGTCGGTTATATGGGAAGGTACCAACAAAATCCATGTGAAACACATTGGCTGCACTTAAAACGAATTGTAAGATATTTAAAAGGAACAGAGTCACTTAAACTTACGTTTAAAGTTTCAAATGAAAGACCTATTGTTGGATATATTGATGCAGACTGGGCGTCAGATGAGACTGATCGAAAATCTGTAAGTGGATATGTTTTTAAAATTTTTGGTTGTACTGTTTCCTGGTGTAGCAAGAAACAACCAACCGTAGCAAAATCATCAAGTGAAGCTGAATATATTGCATTGAGTTTAGCTACTATTGAAGCCATTTGGTTGAAAGGCCTACTTAACGACTTAAATGTTATAAGTGAAAATAAGGCTGTTATTATTTATGAAGATAATCGTGGCTGTATTGGAATGGCAACAAATTTGGAAAGTAAACGTGCAAGACATATTGATATTACACACCACTTTGTTCGTGACAGTGTATTGAATAATAAAATCAAGATTGAACATATCGGTAATCATGAACAGTTAGCAGATATTTTTACGAAAGCTACAGATGTTACTCGTTTCCAAAATTTTAGAAGATGTCTGGGACTATCTGATTAAAGCAATCATTGAAATATTTTTTAAAAATATTTGAAAAATATTTTTTAGTTGTTGAAAAATAATTGTTGAACGTTGCCGAAATTTTTTATTAAATTTGTTAGTTTATAATTAACAAATCTGCCTGTCTTTTAATTAAAACGTGAAATACTGAGAGTACAATAGTTATGATTCAATTTTATGTTAAAACATTATAATGTTGTTGGGTTCATTTTATTTCAAATGATGTTTATCATGACAAAAGCATTTTTTTTTGGCTCATATGAACAAAGTTAATGTTTTCATTATACATTATTAAAAAAGTTAGTACACACAGAAAAATTTCCATATAAAATCGTCGAAAACCAGGTTAATTTAAACGTATGTATATTCTACTCTTACGTGGTTTCTTTTTATAGCCGTCCAATATACAAAGAAAAAGGCACCAACGTAATCTTCAAACTGGATTCTGGTGCAAGTGACCATTTATCAAATGAAAGGTGTTGCTTTCAAAATTTAGTTCAACTAAAAGAAAGAGTTGAAATAAATGTTGCCAAGAACAATGAATTTGTTATTGCAAACCATCAAGGCGAAATAAGAGGTGAAAGTAATAAAGTGGTCTCAATTCTGATGAAAGAAGTTCTCTATATTCCTGATCTACGTGACAATTTGCTATCAGTAAGAAAACTTATAAGTGCTGGTATGGAAGTCAAATTCGTTGGAAATAAAGCAATTATTTTAAAGAATAAGGAAATAATTGCTACTGCTGATTTGTGTGGGAATTTATATGAAATTGTCATTAACATAAACAATTCATCTGCTTCTTCTTGTGTTTTAAACGATGCTTCACTATGGCATCGTCGACTTGGTCATATTGGGGAAAGTGGTCTTCAGAATTTAACGAAATCTAATCTTATTAGTGGCTTAAACATAAAGATGAAATCTCTTGGCTTTTGCGATGTCTGTGTACAAGGTAAACAGTGTAGAGAGCCTTTTGATGATACTCGATTAAGAGCTAAAAGGATATTGGAGCGAATCCATTCCGATGTTTGTGGACCTATTGATCCAGTTACATGGAATGGATCTAAATATTGTGTGAGTTTTATAGATGACTACACTCATTTTGCTATGATATACCTGATCAAGAAGAAATCTGATGTATTCAAATACTTTCAAGAATATGAAGGGCTAGTATGTTTTGTGATATTTCTATTTCAAAATTAATAGTCGATCAAGGTAGAGAATACTTATTGAAAGAACAATCCGAATGGTACAAAAGAAAAGGTATTCAGGTAGAGCCGACCGTCGCATATTCTCCTCAACAAAATGGCGTTGCAGAGAGGCTTAATCGCACAATAGCTGATAAGGTAAGATCAATGTTGATTGAATCAAAATCTCCTAAGTCAATGTGGTGTGAAGCAGTTCTAAGTGCTGTGTATTTATTAAATCGTTGTCCAACAAGAAGCCTTGAAAATTTGATAACTCCGGCAGAAATGTGGTTTGGTGTCAAACCGAAATTTGATGAAATTTGAGTTTTTGGTTGTAAGGCGTTTGCATGGATACCCCACCAGTGTCGTAAGAAGTTTGATGTCAGAAGTAAGAAAGGAGTTATGGTTGGATATGCACCAAATGGCTATAGGCTCTGGGATATGCAGAAACGGAAAGTAATTGTAGCCAGGGATGCGAAATTTGAAGAGAATAGTTTTCCATTTGAAGCAGTTAATAATGAGGTCAGTAAAGATCTGGTGATAGTTAAAAGAAGTCAGGAGCTAGAGGAAGAAAGTGAATATGAGGATGCTGTGCCTACAACTAAAGGTGTTTCTGGTGAAAATTGAAATTTATCAAATATCGATGATCTTGATAATAATATTTCACCTGTTATGAACAACACTCTTGACTTAACTGAAGATGCTATTGTACCTCAAGATTCCACTTCAGTTCGACCCAGTAGTAGGGAAAGACGATTACCTAGAAAACTACTAGATTATATAACTGGACTAGGTGCTAGTGTTTCAAATAAAATTATCCCGGAAACGTATAGTACCATTAAGTCTCTTGGAGATGCTGATAAGTGGTTTAAGGCAATTAATGACGAGCTGAAATCGATGGACAAAAATAAAGTTTGGCAATTCGTACGAGTCCCTAAGAACACAAAACTTATAAAAACAAAGTGGGTATTTTGTATCAAAGAGGATGAAAATGGCAATGAAACAAAATATAAAGCTCAGCTTGTTGCTAAGGGATTTCTACAAATACATGGTGTTGATTTCTTCGAAACTTATGCTCCTGTTGCAAAATTGACGACTATTCGTGCGGTTTTAGCGGTTGGCTTACATCGTCAATATATATTTCATTAACTTGATGTAAAGACAGCATTTTTACATGGTGATCTTAAGGAGAATGTCTATATGGCAATTCCAGAGGGAGTTGAAGCACCCGATGGGATGGTTTGCAAACTGAATAAATCCTTATATGGCCTTAAGCAAGCACCAAGATGTTGGAACATTAAATTTAATGATTTTCTGATTTCGCTGGGATTTAAAAGATCAAGGCATGATTACTGCTTTTACACGAAATTATCTACTGAACATGAGGATGATCTAATTGTTGTAATGTACGTTGATGATCTACTTATTGCTGGAAACAAGTTAATTAGTATTGAGAAATTAAAGAAAGATTTAGCAAGACGCTTTGATATGTCAGATTGTGGTAGTCTAAAATTTTTCCTTGGAATGAAAATTCAACATCGTCACAACGAACTCTTAATATCGCAAGAGTCTTCCATAGAGGAATTGTTAAAAAGGTTTGGTATGGTTGAATGTAATGCTGTCAAGAGCCCAATTGAAAATGGGTTACAATTAAAACATGAACCAGAGTCTGAAAGCTGTCATCCGTATCGATAGTTGCTTGGCAGTTTAATGTATTTGATGTTATGCTCGAGACCTGATATATGTTACCCTGTCGGTTATATGGGAAGGTACCAACAAAATCCATGTGAAACACATTGGCTGCACTTAAAACGAATTGTAAGATATTTAAAAGGAACAGAGTCACTTAAACTTACGTTTAAAGTTTCAAATGAAAGACCTATTGTTGGATATATTGATGCAGACTGGGCGTCAGATGAGACTGATCGAAAATCTGTAAGTGGATATGTTTTTAAAATTTTTGGTTGTACTGTTTCCTGGTGTAGCAAGAAACAACCAACCGTAGCAAAATCATCAAGTGAAGCTGAATATATTGCATTGAGTTTAGCTACTATTGAAGCCATTTGGTTGAAAGGCCTACTTAACGACTTAAATGTTATAAGTGAAAATAAGGCTGTTATTATTTATGAAGATAATCGTGGCTGTATTGGAATGGCAACAAATTTGGAAAGTAAACGTGCAAGACATATTGATATTACACACCACTTTGTTCGTGACAGTGTATTGAATAATAAAATCAAGATTGAACATATCGGTAATCATGAACAGTTAGCAGATATTTTTACGAAAGCTACAGATGTTACTCGTTTCCAAAATTTTAGAAGATGTCTGGGACTATCTGATTAAAGCAATCATTGAAATATTTTTTAAAAATATTTGAAAAATATTTTTTAGTTGTTGAAAAATAATTGTTGAACGTTGCCGAAATTTTTTATTAAATTTGTTAGTTTATAATTAACAAATCTGCCTGTCTTTTAATTAAAACGTGAAATACTGAGAGTACAATAGTTATGATTCAATTTTATGTTAAAACATTATAATGTTGTTGGGTTCATTTTATTTCAAATGATGTTTATCATGACAAAAGCATTTTTTTTTGGCTCATATGAACAAAGTTAATGTTTTCATTATACATTATTAAAAAAGTTAGTACACACAGAAAAATTTCCATATAAAATCGTCGAAAACCAGGTTAATTTAAACGTATGTATATTCTACTCTTACGTGGTTTCTTTTTATAGCCGTCTAAACTTGGGTATCTCGGCCATTTTTTGAGAAATGTTCGTCATATTCCAGATTTAATAACTTTAGAGCATGTCATCGGATATTAATAAATGTTGTCTCATTCGAAAGTTGTCAGTCTCCTCCTAATAAGTATTGATTAAAGATTACATAGCTTCCCACTAGAAAACCTTCTAAAATGTCAAAGTATCCTGAAAAAGGTATTTCTTATTTTCTTTATTTTTTAGCCGACAAAAAAAATGGAGGTTGTGGATTCGTGTGTGCTCTTTTTATGTTTGTATTGGCATAACTGTCATTTGTGAACCGATTTCAACTTTATTTTTTTGTTTGAAAGGATTTTTTTTTTCGAAAATTGGTGAAGAAATTTGCCCCCCAATCAAAACTCTGCCATTTGTAAAGCGATTTTTTTTTGAAAGGGTTGCCTGCAGTTTTGTTGGATAATTTTTTTCTAAAAATTGGTGGAAAAATTTTCTCCACCGAGGATAAGTCTGTCATATGTGAACCGATTTACAAAATTCTGTGGTAGCCCGATTATTAATTATTACATAGCTCCGAAATTTCTCGACAGATTTTCAAAATATTTTATTTTAAACGAAATGAAAGGTTTGATCTATTTGATCTAACACAAAATCGCGTTGGTTTTGCAATCTGGTACATAAGATGTTTGCATTGAAGTCGGGGTTTTTTTTTGTCATAGTGTTAAGTCACATAATGTCCATGGACATTATGTTACTCCTAAAAGTGTTATAATATCCATAGACATTATGACATTTTTGAAATTGTCATAATGTCCATGGACTTTATGACATTATTATTATTATGAACAGTATAGGCACTTTTAAATGTGCTGTAATGTCCATACTTTTAAAAACGAAAACAAATTAAAACATACATATTTATATGCTTATATAATTTTATATCCTTGAGCCCGGTCACCATGGTGGGACAGAAAGTCAATTGACGTCAACAAAAATTTGGAAATAGCGTCAACCATAGAAAACATGGCGTCAACCATACTCAAATATTTCGATTTAAAGAAATATTTGAAAATTAATTGGAAATTTTACTTTTATTATTAAGGAGTCTTTGCGTAGACGGCCTTCGGCCGGGCTTAAGGTTTTCTTCCCCTTGGTATATCGAAAACCGGCTTCGCTGAGTAAAGATTCTTGCATAGCCGGACTTATCGATTTTCACCTCTTCGCTGAGCAAAGATTTTTGCTTAACCGGCCTTTGGCAGGGCAGGAAACCTCAGCTCAACGAAGTCGCTATTCGATATATCAATAAAGAAAATCCTTAAGCCCGGCCGAAGGGCGACTATGCACAGATCTTTTCAGTCTAAAAAGTGTCATAATGTCCATGGACTTTAGGGCACTGCACTCATGGACATTATGATGCTTTTTAAAGTCTCAATGTTCATAGACGGTATGTCACTAGAGGTTATTACACGCCACCGGAATGAAAACCGATTCAAAAGTTACAGTTTTTTCTTTATGATAACCCGCTAATTTCTATGAAAACATGTAGCAATAACTATGATAATCATATATAATGAATTCATATCGGATATGATATATCAAGCTCTAAAAAATAGAAAACTACAAAAACGTCTGAAAAAATTTTGCTTACACATTCGGAAAGTTTCATGGTGGTGCTGCTTCTAGTTTCGGAGTTTTAGAGCAAAAGATGGCCCAAAGTTTGATTTAAGTTTTATAAATACAATTTTACTTCTTTCCAATTTTTTTATTTTCGAAATGTAAAAATGTTTTAATGTATTTTTTTGAAAGCAATTAGGATGTGCTGAACACGGGAAAAATATGTTCTTCTTCAGTTTGCACTTGTTTTTAAAGTGCCAACTAGAGTAAAAGGCTGCCTCAATTATTATTATTACTTCCATTTTGTTCAAAATGCTGCTAAATTACGCTTCGAATAGTGGATCATTTGCTTTGATCGGATAAAAAATGACTGGGTTATAGTTGATCATATTTAAACTTTTATGAAATTTTTAATGATTTTCTCCACTTGTTGTCATTTCGGAAGATGCTTTTGTACCACAACTAATTATCAAATCCATAGTTTTATAATTCTATTGCATGGTCAATTTGATCTCAAAAAATTTAAGTCATAATGGACCGCAATCGGATAAAAAGTAAAAATGCTATAATGAAAAAACGGAAACATAAGCATTTAAATTTATTAGCAAATTATTTAATGTATTTTTTTACTTGCACATTTTTTACTAAATTTGAATGCCAGTGTTTTCATTTTTTATTATAGCATTTTTAGTTTTGAAATTGAATTGACTATGCAATTAAATTTAAAAAATGTCAATTACTGGAGAAGATCATTAAAAATTTCATAAAATATTAAATTTGGTCCACTACAGCTCAGCCATTTTTATCCAATCAACGCAAATGATCCACTATTCGAAGCGAAATTTAGCAGCCTTTCAAACAATATATAATTCATTTTAATCAAATCACCGTTTCACTCTAGATGGCGCTTTCAAGACAAGTGTAGATCGCATATAAGGAATTTACTGTTATCTGGACAATGGCCCAAATGAAAAAGAAAATATTTTTACTGTGCTTAGCACATTGCTTTAAAACAATTTTAACATTCCAAAAATAAAAAAATTGGAATGCAGTATAATTATTTTTAATAAACCTTTAAGAAATTTCTTATTTGACATATTGTCATAATATTATTTTAAATGAAGTTTATTTGCTGATAGCTAAGCATTGTCTATATGCATTTCGCTGGCGCTTTAACTGTTTAACTTTGTAACTGTTCAAAGTTGTGGTTTAAGTCTACTGACGATTTGGTAAAGCGCCAATGAAATTCATATAGTCAGTGCTTAACTATCATTTAATGCTTAACTTCATTTAATATATTTAATAAGCTTAAATCAAACTTTGGACCATCTTTTGCTTTATAACTCCTTAACTAGAATCGGCACCACCTTAAAACTTGCCGAACGCATACGAATGAGTTATATAACTAACATAAATTTTTTCAGATTTTTAAAAAAACTGTTTTTTTGTGTTATAGGCCTTTCAGCTCAGGACCTCCACATATGACCTTTGAACTTCTCGCGATAAAAATTTAAATGTACATCATATCAAAAGCCTTATTAATAACATCATGTAAACCTTTTTCACTTTTTTAGCTTAGCAGTTATAGTTGACTTGGAAAATACACTTTTCACAAATTTTGACGATTTGTTCCATTTTCATGACGTCATATTTCGAAACCAAAATGAGCTTAGTGTCTAACATTTTTTTACATCAAATCTCTTCCGACATATACTATCTGTGGTGAATTTCATTGAAATCGGAGAGGGTCGATCCGAACTGCTTTCTATTTGACATGGACTTACCCTATATGTATGTATGTATGTGAGTAACTAAAAAATATTAAAACCTTTGCAGGTTGATAAAGTGCCATACATCGTTAAATTCAAGAAAATTTACTTTCATTGAGGATTTCAGCTCCATATTTCAAAAAGAAACTATAATTTTTTTGTAATCAGTTTTTGATATCGTCCCTACCATGTCAAACTATCCAATATGCAAAACGGTATTTCTAAAAAGAGCTCAAACACATGCCAGTAGTGAACTCACAATAGCGTTTTCCTACACGTGGAAGTTTTCAAATATTTTTGAATTAGTTTTCAATATTCTATGAGAAATTCAACATTTTCCAACGAAGCGTATCGCACCCATTGGAAAATCAAGGTAATCTAAAAAAAAATTTGCATATTGGATAGTTTGACATGGTAGGGACGATATATGGAGTTCAATATATAGAATGAAGGGAGTTTGCTCGAGATCACTGATGCTTGTACCTAGGGTTGCCATCCGTCCTCTTTTCCCCGGACACCGTCCTCTTTTTTAGAGCGTCCCGGGTGGTTCTACTTCTTTTTTAGCAATTGTCCGGAGTTGTCCTACTTTTTACACTTAAGTTTTTGCAGCTGCTTAGTTATTTGCAAGGCTTATTTTTCTGCTTAATAACAACTGAGAGGAGTTTTATATAACAACGAGTTACAGCACAAGGTTATCTACCTCGTATAAAAGGCAAAGTAGAACCTAAAACTGAAGATTTCAAAGTCAATTAACTAAACTACCCGAAAGGGAGCATAGATCGAAATCACAAAAATTTGTGATTACTTGGTATTGGTTCTTGATGAAAGATTTGATGGTTTGGTACTGAAATATTTATGTTTATCCACAATTCTCGATCCTCGATAAAAAAAATAATATTTCAGTCTACAACTTCTATATCAAAAACTCGTCGTATTGAGTTAGTTCATCTTAATGTAGCTTTATATTCTGTAACTATGTATTGCTAACGCGGTCACCCTTACACCTCGTAGAAGTTCTGTTAAGTCTACAAAAAGTAGGTTTTGGCGCCCTTGTCCAGACTAACCTGTAATTCTTCTAAAGAAGAAGTAGAGAGATACCTAAGTAATTATTGTACATCTAAAGAGACACATCCGCTTATTTTCTGGTGCAATGACGTCATATACATAAACTAGAAAACAGTTATCAGCCGCGCTTAAAGTATACTTTAAGAGTTTACAGCCAATATTTTGTATGGCAATACTGGCTTTAAATTTTTAAAGTAAACTTTGTTTAGGACTATGAGTATACGCCATTGATTTTAAATACTGATAACTTTTATGCCTGCAATGCTGTATAACAACCAAAAATAAGTCAACTTCTGTTTTTAGTCCGGTCAATATAGACATTTAAAACAACAAAAAATAAAGTTTCAAAAATCCCCATCGATACTATGTGTGCTACAAAAGTTATTCGGGGTCAAAGGTCAAAATTTGAGGTTTTGTGGATTTCTCTCGAAAACGATAAGTTTTATAAAAAAACCCTTAAACCGAAGTTGTAGATCTTAAAATTCTCTACAAAAATGGTCTTCATGATATTTTTCCTAAGTTACCATTCCTGAGATATCGCGATTCTAAGATATGCACATATAAGCCACTTATATACATAATCAGGCACTTAAGACAAGTATAAATACCTATTTGTGTCTCTTTTATGTATATTATACTATTCTGAAAACATTTATTCAAAAGATAGTCTGTCCCTAACTGCATCCCCTCTACCCACGTGGCCTTGAAAAACATCTGGCTATTCTATTGTCTGCAGGTCTCGTTCATATACCTGCTTCTTTTAGTGCTTAAGGTTCAGTTCAAGTGAATGTACGTATTTATTACAAGCGTCTACCATTTAGGTAATTTCTGCTATTTTATAGCTCGAAAAAATGTCTCGGTTTTGCTTTACTTGCAATAAAGGCTAACTTCCAAAACGTCAATTGCTTTGTATTCGAACAATGTATAGTGTTTCATATCGTCGCAGTACAAAACATTGACAATGCATACCTTTTCAAAACGTCGTCGACAAGTATCAGAAGCGCCGTAAATGAGTAATCATGGTATCGCGTTCAAAGTGGATGCAATGTTTAGCAACTTCGCATACATACACTATCTAAATACCGCAGCAGAACTGTATACAAACTTTGTATTGATACGTTTTGGAAGTCAGCCAAACTTTTAACTGAAGATGAAACAGTTGTGGTTGATCGTGGAATGCCAACTTTAATCGAGGATAGTGTCGCGAGAGGTGATGAGTTAACTGAATATTTAAGAACTCAAAAATCCGTTATAATACACGTGGATTGTAGAAAATCGTACACCCGGAAAACTTCAATCCCTGCAGTAAAAAGACAACGTGAGTAGGAACAGGCCAGTATTTCAAAAATAAGTCCACCTCATCCTAGAAGGCGAGTAAGTGAATCAAATTGTTTTTTTGAAAAATACTGTTTATTTTGTGGCAATGAAGCCAATGAAAAAATTGAGACAAAGAAAGCACAGCATCTTGGCAAAAAATGTATGTATAACGTGACTGCACTAAAATACAAAGAATCCCTGTTGAAATTAGCTAAAGATCGTTCTGATGATATTTCAAAGGCTGTTTTTGACCGCATTAATTTTGAATATGATTTAGTCGCTGCTGATGCAAAATACCATGACAGTTGTTACAAATCTTTCTTAAAACATAATACTGGTGGTAAAATTGGCCGTCCACAAGATGAAACTGTAAACTCTGCGATGGAGAAAATTTTTCAAATCATAGAAACGAGTGATGATTGCCAGTTTTCGTTGGATGAATTGAAGAATTTTTGCCAAGATGGAGCTTTAAATGACAGAACTTAAAAATACGATTGAAATTCAACTATGGCAGCAGAATTATTATTACAGAATTATATTTACAGAAATTGATTCCACACCTCAAACAATAATTTCGGAAGGAATTCCCTTTCTTCTTGCGGTTTATGGAGCTCCAAAAAAATTACTTGCATTGATAAATACCGATACTTAACTTTTGTAAAAAATACGCGAAACAAGTACAACTATCATGTCTTCCTCCAACATCGGCATCTGCTATTAAACACTTGTATCGACTATACTATCTAGTTCAAACATGGCTAGGCAATCAACTGAACCCAGAAGACTGGGGTTGGAAATTGATAGATAATACTCTGGAACCGATTCACACTTTACTACCACCTGCTCCAGAAAAACTCTTCAATACTATTTTTTGCAATTGCAAAAAAGTTTGTAGTGTCAAATGTGGCTGTAAAAAATCGGGTTGCTGTGTTCTCCAGCGTGTACCAATTGCCAAGGGGAGTCTTGCTCAAATGTCCAGTTAAGTATAATAGAGGAAGATTCCTGTAATTTTAATGAAGAGACCAATGACTCAGCCACATTTGAACAATTTATGAGCATCCAGCAAGAGGAAAAGGAAGAAGAAAAAATTGAAGAAGATATGACTGTTAAAGTAGACTTTCAAGAGTATGAATCTCATTAAAATATCTAAAGAAACCAAAACAATAGTTAACCCAATAATAAATAGCAATATCAATATCAATAATCAATAATAAGCTAATATCTAGAACTTGACGGGTATTGTTCCCTTAAATTATCCTAAAATTGTCATGATAGTTAGTGGAGTAGGCCTACAGAGGAAACCACGGCAAAAAACACGCGCCGAGTACACTACCTCACAGGTGGCGTGGAAATGTGTGCATATCACCTATAATGTGACTCTTAGAATCGCGATATCTCAGGAATGGCAACTCTTAGGAAAAAAATTATGAGGACCATTTTGGTAGAGAATTCTAAGATCTACAACTTTGGTTTGAGGGTTTTTTTTATAAAACTTACCGTTTTCGAGAAAAATCCAAAAACCTCAAATTTTGACCTTTGACCCCGAATAACTTTTGTAGCACACATAGGATCGATGGAGATTTTTAAAACTTTATTCGTAATGGTAAACCCCAGCTCTCCACCAATATTTGGCTCTCCAGGAATTTTTGTTATTGTTTATTTTACCTTTAATTTAAATTCACTAAGCGTATCAGTATTGGCGATACCTTTTCTGAGTACCTTAAATTTTTTAATTAGTTTCATTTCGACTGCCGATGAGTAAAGTACTACTAGAAATTGGTGCGGATAAAACAACGTTCGTAGATCGTGATTGCATTTAATGCAATTACTATATTCGTGTACATTTACAAAAGAAAAAAAAACTTTAAACAAAGCAAAATAAAATAGCAATAAAAACAATTGCATTGTTCAATTCGATCTTCTGCCTAGTAACAGAATGATTGAACGAAGTGATAATGAAGAGAGCGATATTGATATTAACTGGCAGGTAGTAAAATCCAGCAAACGATCATGTACTATGTCACCAACCAATCAACCTGATAAGAAGAGAGTATCAAATGAAAATAATAACAGTAACTACAACAATAGGTACAAAGAACTTGATGACGTAGATGATGAGATCGAACCTGAGCCAAGTAAACAATTAACTTCAGCCGCCGCGGGTTTGCCAAAACCGCCGTCGCTATTTATCCCCAACGTAGAAAATGTATCAAACATGATTAAAGATTTTCTAAAATAATTTTGCCAACCGAGTTTTCATACAAAGCTCTAAAAGATAAACAGATAAAATTAATTATGAAAACAGCAGAATCTTACAAAAAGATAATAAGTTTTTGCAATAAAAAACAAATTTAGTTTCATACTTATCAATTGAAAACAGAAAAAGCTTTTAGAGTTGTCATAAAAAATTTGCATTATTCAACGTCAATAGATGAAATTAAACAGGCTTTAGAGTTAGATGGGCATAAAGTTAGAAATGTTATGAACATACATAGCAGAGCAACTAAAGAACCACTGCCAATATTTTTTGTTGATCTCGAGCCAAGCGAAGACAATAAAATCATATACAATCTTCAGCAATTGAACTTTGCGTCTGTTAAGGTCGAGCCACCAAGAAAAGTGAAGGAACTTGTCCAATGCTACCGATGTCAGGAATTTGGCCACACAAAGTCTAACTGTACAAGGCCATATCGTTGTGTAAAATGCGGTAGCGATCATTCCACTGCAGAATGTCAAAAGAATAGAGACTGCCCCGCTCGCTGCACAAATTGCGATCAAGATCACCCAGCCAACTACCGTGGGTGTAGAATATATCAAAATATCATAAAAAACAAACGTAATAACTTCTCTCATAACTATAGTTCAAACAAAAATCATCAACAAATATTTGCAAATGAAAATAAAATGCCACAAATTAACCAAAATGCAAACAACAACTTTAAAAATTTTGGTAGGTCATATGCTGACATTATGAGGTCAGGCCCTAATGAAGCTAGTTCCTTTGCAAGGTTAGAATCTTTAATGCAAAGCCAAATAGAGCAGACAAATAATTTGCTCAAAATGATTACACTTTTAGTAACACGACTATGCAACTAGATCTTAGGTTTGCAATATGGAACGCTAATGGTCTATCAAATCACAAACAAGAAGTAGAAACATTTCTGAATATAAATAAAATTGACATCTTTCTTGTGTCAGAGACACACTTTACAAGTAAATCTTACTTTCATATCCACGGCTATAACCTTGTTAATACAAACCACCCAGATGATGCAGCGCATGGTGGCACTGCAATTCTTATAAAATCCAATATCTCATACAATATCTTAAATGAGATTCAAGAAAAATTTCTACAATGCACACTCATCTCTATTAAATGTGATAATACACCACTAACAATTGGTTCGGTTTATCTACCACCAAGATTTAATATAAAACAAGATGATTTTGAACGTTTCTTCGACGAACTAGGATCGAGATTTTTAATAGGAGGCGATTTCAACAGCAAGCATCCTTGGTGGGGATCGCGAACACACAATCCTAAGGGAATAGAGCTTTTAAAATGTCTCCAAAATAAAAACTACTCAGTACTTTCAACAGGCAGACCTACTTACTGGCCTACAAATACGTACAAGGTTCCAGATCTTCTCGACTTCTTTTTATATAATGGAATACCATCAAATCACTTGGATGTATTGGAATGTTATGACTTGAGCTCTGACCACTCTCCAGTTTTTCTAACATATAGTACAACTTTATTTTTTAGCAATGACTATTTATTTTCTAAAAAGACTGAATCCTTTACGTATTGGATAGAAACGCATATCAATTTGAACGTATCACTAAAAACTGGCTCAGAAATTGACGAAAGTGTTGAATATTTTACAAACTTATTGCACGAAGCAGCTTATCGTTCAATGCCCAATAATTTCAATGTATCAAATTCAAATAAATTTATTTTGTCTTCTGAAATTAAAGCAATCATAGCTAAGAAAAGAAAACTTCGTAAAAAATGGCAAATAAGTCATCATCCAGAAGATAAACGAAACCTGAATAATATATCTAAGGAATTAACTCATCTTTTAAGGCAATTTAAAAATAATTCTATCAAAATACATTTACAAAACTTACAACCAAATGCTAAAAATGATCAAAACCTTTGGAAAGCACTCAGATATATTAAGCGACCGCAAAAAAGAGATCCACCTATTAAAAATGAAAACAATGAATGGATGAAGTCCGATCAAGATAAAGCTAATGCGTTTGCCTTATATTTAGAAAAAGTTTTTAATCCGTTCAGTTTTAATTCTGGCTCATCAGATATGAGCAACATTCTCGACTTTCTTGACTCACCTTGTCCAATGGATCTTCCCATTAAACATATATCCCCAGGAGAGATTCGCAAAGAAATAGAACACTTGAATGTAAGAAAATCACCAAGGTATGATCAAATAAATGGTCTTATGGTAAAACACTTACCAAAAAAAGGGTTATTATTATTAACATATATATTTAATGCTATAATTAGACTAAGCCACTTTCCCTCACAATGGAAATATGCTATGATCACAATGATACCAAAAGCTAATAAATCGGAAAACTGTATTTCGTCATACAGACCTATAAGTTTGCTGGCGACATTCTCGAAAGTATTCGAAAGAATATTTATGCGTAGAATTGCGCCCTTGGTCGAAGAATTCAATATAATTCCACAGCACCAGTTCGGCTTTCGCCACAAGCACGGCACACCTGAACAATGCCATAGAATTGTACAATTTATAACTGAAGCCTTGGAGAACAAAAAATACTGCTCTGCAGTATTTTTAGATGTTCAACAAGCCTTCGATCGAGTGTGGCATGCGGGGCTATTGTACAAATTAAAGAAGCTTCTACCTACACCATTCTATTTACTTATGCGATCATATTTATTAAATCGTTTCTTTTATGTTAAATATAACAACGAATATTCAAACTTTCTACAAATTGAAGCTGGGGTTCTTCAGGGTAGTGTCCTTGTACCCCTCTTATATACGATTTATACGTCTGAACTTCCAATATCTGACAACGTTTTAGTAGCCACATATGCTGATGACACTTCAATATTAGCTGCGAGCAATTCCCCAACCGAAGCATCCTTCTTCGTGCAAAGACAGCTAGACAATTTACAAAACTGGCTTGCGAGGTGGAATATAAAGGTCAACTCAAGTAAATCCAGTCATATAACTTTCACCTTAAGGAGAGAAAATTGTGAAGCCGTTAAAGTGAACAATGAAGTAATACCACATAAAAACTGCGTCAAGTACCTTGGGATGTATATGGACCGAAGACTGACATGGAAAAACCATATCAGAATCAAACGCGATCAACTAAACATCAAGTTCAAAAAATTATACTGGCTTCTTCGCCCTAAGTCTCCACTAAGTGTTGAAAATAAATTAAGAATTTATAAAGCCATCCTCAAACCAATTTGGACGTATGGAATTAAACTTTGGGGGACAGCCAGTACCTCCAATATAGAAATTTTACAGCGCTTTCAATCTAAAACGCTTCGAAGTTTTTTAGATCTACCATGGTATGTCACAAATAATATTATACATTTCGATCTCAAGATGCCAAAAGTGAAGGATGAAATCAAAAGGCTAACTGAAAAATATCTAAATAGATTAAGTGAGCACCCCAATGTATTAGCCATTTGTCTTTTAGATGAAACTAATGAAATTAAAAGATTAAAAAGAATACATATTTTGGATCTTCCATTTAGAATATAAGTATGCATAATATTTTTTTTATATAACTTCATAAAACAAATGTTTTAATGCCTAATTTTAGTGATATTATATACTGATATAATATACTATATGTAATTTGTTTATAATTAGGTGTTTTTAACAAATTTGCTTAATATCATACGATAGATTGCAAAATAAATAAATATTAAAAAAAAACAAGTTTTTTAATTCTATATTAAAAGTTCCTACGTATTTCACCGTCTATTTATACGCTGAAATTTATATATTTTTTCGGCAATTACTCAATACAAAGATTTTGTAAAAAAATTTCAAGAAATTGAAGTCAGGACATTTTTCCTACCTGTGTTGATTATCTACACCGCTAGCCAACAAAACAAAATTTAATGCAACTAAATTCATAAAATATTTCATCATGTAAATTCAGTCTTACATCGAAACTTTTGCATTGTTGGAAGCACAGTATTGTC
Source organism: Panzeria rudis (assembly GCA_956483635.1). Classification (NCBI taxonomy): domain Eukaryota; kingdom Metazoa; phylum Arthropoda; class Insecta; order Diptera; family Tachinidae; genus Panzeria; species Panzeria rudis. Next base: position 115,578,880 of record OY101448.1, read on the forward strand.
GTTGTTATTTCAAATGGCACAGCATCGCTTATTTTGATTTGCAAATGTGTTTTCTTAATTTATTTATTTATAAAAATATTGTCCTCTTTTTTGGGTCAAATGTCCTCGTTTTTTGTGGTTGTCGTCCTCTTTTTTTCAAAATGGAAATGGGAGCCCTACTTGTACCACATTTTTTTAGCCTGGTTCGTGTAAAGACCTTTTAAATTTTATCAATAAGGTATATACAAAATATTTTGAAACTTTTGGTAACAAAGGGTTAAATTTAATTTTTTCAAATATATTTTTTAATTGTTTGAAATGCCAATCAAATATGGATATCCTCTAATTTAGTACAATATAACAGAAAAAGTAAATATTTTGCTGAATTTTCACAATAAATTTTTATTGTCATTGCCGCGTTACCGTTGAAAGTTTTCAAAAAAGGGGATCTTCAAAATAAAAGTTGCATAAAAAAGGAATTTATGAGAAAAAAGGGGCAACTTTACCATTATCTAAATACTTGATGCATAACAAATTTTGTCCAAAAGCAGTGTTTTTTGGCTCATCAGAAAAGGTTTTTAATTAAATTTTATTAGTTTACACCATTTTGGTTTTTAATACATTTCTGACCTTTCTAAGCCGTTAATACAATTTGTAATTTAAATGGGTCGAATAAAACCTTTATCTGAAGCTGAAAGAGCTGACCTGGGCTATTTGCACTACTTTTGCATTACTATTGATTTGAAAACAAAGTATTTTAGTGCAAAATTATTGCATTATCACTATTTTTAACACTTTCAATGCACTATTTTTTGCACTGAATTAATTTCTTATCAAAATAATGCATTAATATTTCATTAGCACTAAAATGTATGGCAAATAGTGAATGCATTACTTTTGAATTATTAATAAAACACATCATCAATAATGCACTATTTTCCGACGCGACTATTAATATCTCTGGCCATGTTACAGTGGCTGACGATAAATATGTAGGATTATATTGCAGTAATATGATGTATGGCCCCCATTGATTTTTCTGTAGTGATGGTTTCGGCGCACCTCAAAAAATAACTGAAAAAAATAGTTTTTGAAAAAAATGCTGTGCCGCTCAGCAACTTATTTGGCAGTCAATGTGTTAAAGAAGCCTAGACCAGTATTGAGATTCTGTAACTTTCAACAATAACAACAGTTGTTATATTGTCAACTTCTTAAATTGTTTGGACTAACGATTTTACGATTCTGTGACTTCTTGTTAACAACAAAAGAATAGATAATCGCACTACAGTACTGATGGTCGGGGTACCCCCGTAGTGTAGTGGATAGTGTGCAACACTATCAACCAGCGGTAGCAGGTTCGATTCCTCTCAAGGTCCTGGATGACTGCCCAAAAAGAGTCTGCAATATTAAAAATAGCCTTTCAGCTCTCCTGAAAAATTTGGTTTTAAGACATACGCTTTCATTCAAGAAAACCACATAAAAGCTTGGGCATCTGCGTACATTTATTGCTAAATCAAAACAAAAATTGAATTTGTTCAACGAGGGGCAAAAGGCGCACAATATAATACAAAATTACGTAAAAGGGGATTTAAAACAAAGGGGCACAAAAAGTGACAAAACAGTCAAAAAATGGGGAAAATGCGACTTTAGTCCCATGTGCTGTGTATACATGATAACTATCATTCGAAATTAACACAAAAAAGCTTTTATTTGGAATCCAGAATAGGTATTTGTGACTTTTGTCACAAATGTTTTTACTATGATACAAATTTTGTTATAACTGGTTCGAGAAAAACACTGTTAGTTACATATGCATGTATAATATAAATACAATAATTAATTAAAACAACCATTTTGAAATTTTTGTCACTTACAAGGTTATTGATTTTATTTGATGATATCTATAACAAAAGATATATATAATTTTCCCAAAACTCCCTTATCTGATAAATGATTAATTAAAAAAGCCCTTGGAAAGTAAACTACTTTAAAAACTCACAGATATTAAAGCAAAAACATTTTCCATTAAAATAAAAATTTTAATTTCAGGCAATAAATTGGATATTTTTTCATTGAAATAAACTCTACGTATTTCTACACACTCAAGTAAAGCACTCTTGCTGCTTTCTTTTCATTCAATGTTATACATAAATACCCTTAATTTGGTCTCATGATATTGTATTAACTAAATTGTTCAAAGTTATTTATTGACATCTATCTAGTGTTACTACTAAATAAATAAAATGTCAGAAAAATTTATACTTTTACTAACAACAATTCTCTATTTTTTATTTATTTTGTTTTTTGGTTGTTGCGGCAAAGGTCAATTCAAAAACAATGGGACATTTCCAGTAGTGACGACAAATTTCAAGGTCAATGAGTCATTAACACCAAGCTGAAAACGCCAGCAGAAACACACTCATAGTAAGTACATTAATTTCTAAAACAAGAATCTAAATTTTAATTCATATCGTAATTCCATACCACATAGAAACTATTTTATCGTTAACTTTACTTTTTTATAATAAGCTTTCGGGTTCAAGTTGTTTTCTGTCTTCCATTTCTTTCATGACATTTTAAACGTTATAAAAGGGATAGAACGAAAACACACTTATTTTAAATAAATATTCTTTTATGTGAGCAACATAATACGATCTCAGTTTCATATAGGAAAAGCATAATTCAAATCTGTCGAAATCAAAATATAATTAAACTATAATTTTGCACAGAACAAGTTATTTTTTAACTCAAGTTTTTTTGAAGCTAACTTAAAAAAGTTTTATTATTATTTTATTTTCTTCAATAAAGGTGCCCACACACGAGTGATTTTTGCGTGTGATTTATTCGTGCTCGACGTCTGGTTACTCGTTAATGGGGTTGTGCGCGCACAAATCACAAGTAATGGTAAGTTTTCTATTTCTTGTGATTTGTGCGGTGTGCTAGTGGGCTTGTGCGCGAACATTTGAATGTTTTTTTTTATTTTTGTATACTACGAAAGCAATTTTTCATAGAATTTAGAAAATAAAATGTTATTTCACAAAGTAAGAGCGATAAATATAAAAACATAAATAATAAAAATATACAAAAATAAATAAATAACCAAAAGAACAATTGCAACATCCGCTTCGCAATTCATTTTACTTGTTGACATTTAAGTTTATTGTGATTTGTTCGTCGTTAGTAGAGATTTGGTACACGAACAAGTCACAGGCACAAATCTCTCGTGTATGGGCTACTTAAACACCCCTTTGCTGGAAAACGCGCGATTGTTAAATCATTTGCGAGTTTAAAATCGCAAATCTCACTTTTGCATGTGCTAAGGCTCGCGCGTTCTGTTTATTTTTCGAAATAATCTTCGAAAAAGGTTCTTATATGTGATCTTTGTTTTTTAAAACCATAGTATCCAACACCGAATTTTTCAACTATTTTTAGTTTTGGCCTTACTTATTGGTTGACGAATATGATAAGTAGGTGTCTAGAATAATGACGTGCATTATAAAATCGCCATTTTTTAAAGTAAACAAAAGTAACACAATAGTCGAAATAGAGCAACATACTTTTTAATTTTTTAAGTGCTATTAAATTAAATTTTTTAAGTGATATTAAATAAAAGCAGATTAAATGTTACTGGAATGCTTTTATTTTTGCTATTTGATACTAAATTTTTGTAATATACACAAGATCACTTATACAGAAAAAATTATCATAGGTTTTTATAAAACATGTGTTTTAATTTTTTTTTTAAATTTTATAATTTTTTTCTTTGGTTATTATATATTCCAATACAAAATTTTAATAGAAAAAAATTAGATTTTCTTATTAAATATTTACGAATTTTAGTGTTTAATTTTACGAATTTTGTGATAGGTCCCATTTCCGTAAAATAAATATTTGAATTTATGAATTTAGTAATAAATAGAATACGAATTATAGTTTTTCTGTGTAGAGTTCACTTTACTCTTTGCTTGCGAGTTGAAATAGCAAAATTGTTTGTGATTGCGATTTTCAACACACCAATTTAGTGATTTGGAGTCGAAATCGTATTTATTTTGCGAAATGCGATTTTCAGTACGTGGGCGAATGTATAGTATATTGCTTATATACAGTGTAGCCAGATCAGAGGATCCGCAAATTGGGGTTTTCAACTTCTATTTGGAGACAGATTTTCTTGGGGAGGGATTTGGGGATTTTTTATTATAAGCACTTAAATTAACAGTTCGTTCAATTTGTTAATTCAATTCCCTCACTAACTGAGACTTGCTCATCGATTTTAATGATTTTTGTCTTATTCATACCTAATATAAATGGCATTCTAATAAATGATAACAATTAAAAATTTGTACCCTGTTAAAGATGATATGTAAAGGAATATTTAGTAAAAAGGTATCGAGTAACGCTAGAACGCTCAGTACCGCTTAACTTAAGGTGTTAGTTATTGAAAACGTCTCAACCGAATCAATTTTGTCAGCTGTTAGTATTGCATTGTAATGGCTTTGGTATTAGTTTGACATTTGCTACGTTTTGTTTCACTTATACGATAACAGAACATTAGTTCTTATGAGACCACACATACCAATATTTTTATTTTTTTTTTTATGTTCGTTATAATCATACGAGTATAAAGGCCGGGACACATAGAATCCGTCGTACGTTATACGTCGCCCTTTTCAACTGACAACTAAGTTGAAATACATGTTTTCTTATGAGCTTAGTCACATTCGGTACGTTTCCGTCAACGCAAAGTACTAAAGTTGGCCAACTTTTAACGTACGTCGAGTACTTTGACAGCTATCAGTTGGTTTTTTGCTTTGTTTCGATTTAGTTTTTTCTGCTGTTTGGCACCAAAAATTAAATAAAACAATAAAAACAAATAAAATAAATAAATAAAATCAAATCAAATTTATCTGGAGAAACATGCGCAGAAAAAACAGTTGTTTTAATATCCGTCAACAAAGTACTCATTGTGTCAACCTCCTCCGTCGTTACGTTAATGTCAGTTGAAAAAGGCGACGGATAACGTACGACGGATTCTATGTGCCCCGGCCTTAAGACAAAAACGTTTTGTCGTATTTGGTGTGTTTTCAGCCTTACAGTTAATGTAAAGTTTTTCGGGTTACTTGCAAATTTTTGCTAGTAAAACGTTCATTTACTTTTTCATATCTGGGAGAGTAAGTTCCTAAATTTCTGATTTACTCTCTCGTTGCTAGTTTCAGCCAGGGATGTAAAAGTTGGCACAGCTGTACTTTTCTTAGCACAATTTGAAAATCAAAAGTACAATAGCACCTCAATGAGTAATTTAGCTTTATTTGAAAATTTTTGAGTGACGGGGTTTGTTTGAATCTGGAACGACTTTCCGTTATCCTATGTCAAATTTAGTTGATAAACGAATTGGTTTTTGCTATATGCCATTTTCAGAGTTCTCTTGAATATTCAAGAAGAAGAAAAATCGTCCGAATTATTAATGTGTTGTTTCCACAATGCAAACAAGCACTGCTTGTCTAAAATTTAAATGAAAAGCACTCAGTTTTTTGAGTAACTTCCTTACAAATTTTTATTCAAGTCGCTTGTTTGCATTGTGGAAACAGCACATTAATATGAACAGGGTGTAACAAATATTTTCTACATTTTTGAGAAAACAATTATTGCAAAATTTTTGTAAGATCAAACAGTAGTAAACAACAGCTGTTGGCGTGTGTTGTCATCTAGTAAAAGTAATAAATGCAATATGAAGCAAAATCACATCATGTTAATAAATTATATGCTACTAGCAGTATTTCTTTTAATACAGAATCTTTTGCACAAAATTCCTTTTACAAAACGCACTATTTTAAAAAAGTAACCTTTGCAGGAAGTACTTTTTAAAATTTTTCGTCTTTCAGTTTGTACCTTTTAGGAAAAATCAATTGCTCAAAATTACTTTTCTAAAATGTACTTTTTCCAAAAGGTACTTTTCACAAATGCACCTTTTAAAAAGAATACCTTTTTAAAAAAGTATATTTTTAAAAATTACCTTTTTAAAATAAGTATCTTTTTAAAAAAAGGTACATTTTTAAAAAGTTACCTTAAAAAAAGTGCCTTTTTAAAAACGAATCTAAATAAAACATTTAAGAAAAGTACCTTTTTAATAAAATTACCTTTAAAAAAATAAATTTTTAAACAAAGTACATATTAAAAAAACTACCTTTTAAAAAAAGTACTTATTAAAAAAAGTTCCTTAAATAGAAGTACCTTTAGAAAAAACCTTTCTAAAAAAGTGCCTTTTTAAAAACCGTACCTTTCTAAAAAAAAGTTTAAAAATTTACCTTTTTAAAAAAGTATTTTATTAAAAAAAATACTACAGGGTGTTATTTGTTGTTGCATATGATATATTTATGTGTACATATAAAGGTATGTGCATAATTCACATTTTTTAATAAATTTTTAAAAAAGTACTTCCTGCAAATACTTTTTAAAATTTTTCGTCTTTCAGTTTGTACCTTTTAGGAAAAATCAATTGCTCAAAATTACTTTTCTAAAATGTACTTTTTCCAAAAGGTACTTTTTCCAAAAGGCACCTTTTAAAAAGAATACCTTTTTAAAAAAGTATATTTTTAAAAATTACCTTTTTAAAATAAGTATCTTTTTAAAAAAAGGTACATTTTTAAAAAGTTACCTTAAAAAAAGTGCCTTTTTAAAAACGAATCTAAATAAAACATTTAAGAAAAATACCTTTTTAATAAAATTACCTTTAAAAAAATAAATTTTTAAACAAAGTACATATTAAAAAAACTACCTTTTAAAAAAGTACTTATTAAAAAAAGTTCCTTAAATAAAAGTACCTTTAGAAAAAACCTTTCTAAAAAAGTGCCTTTTTAAAAACCGTACCTTTCTAAAAAAAAGTTTAAAAATTTACCTTTTTAAAAAAGTATTTTATTAAAAAAAATACTACAGGGTGTTATTTGTTGTTGCATATGATATATTTATGTGTACATATAAAGGTATGTGCATAATTCACATTTTTTAATAAATTTTTATAAAAAGAAATGCATAATAAAAGAAGTTTATTTGCTGATAGTCAAGCATTGTCTATATGCATTTCATTGGCGCTTTACAAAATCGGCAGTAGACTTCAACCACAACTTTTAACTTAACCACAATTTTAAGCCTAATTTAAAATAAAATTACGACAATATGTCAAATAATAAATTTCTTAAAGAAATACATAATAAGTAGCATACGTATATTGATTTTTAGTTTTAATAAGAAATGGAAACACAAGTGGAGCTAGGCCACGACAAAAACCAGATACGAAGCCAAAAGTTGCAAGAGAAAATTTGCTGGAAAACAAAATCATGTATTTTGGCTGTATGATCACATGCTTTGCAACGGCAAATATTTGTTTAAGTGTGACCACAGGGAAAATATGTTTCCGATGTTACCACCTTACGATATTTGACAGCTGTTGGAAGAAACAAAACGGGCAAATAAATGTGCGTAGTGTGACCACAAAACAAATTGTGTATGTATTTAAAAAAATATTGTTAAACATGAACCAACATATTTCAAGCAAATGTTTCCACAATGTGACCGTACCTTAAGTAAGTTTCCCCAAGTTTTTTTTAGTTTATGCATGGATTCCGTTTCCGAACGGAATTGGACTCTGTGACATGGCCGATTGAGTAATTTTTTACATAGTTCATTATATTTTGCATATCTCCTCAAGTTATATAAATTTTCCTAAATTCTAGTACATGTTTTTAATTAAATTCTATATTATAAGAGATTTATTTACTTATGTATGCATATCATTATTGTTAACTTACCAAACATATAATTACCTTTGAGGAGATAAAGTATTAAACCAGCAGCCTTCCGACTGATAGACCAGCAGTCTATCAATTTCAATGCTCTGCATAAGCATTGACATTATTTTTTTTGATTTACAAAAAAATATTTCTTGAAAATAGTAAAAATATACTTAGATTTTAGTGCAAAACTTTTCTGATATAATATTGTTATCTCCATGAACAAAAAATACTTATGAAGAAGTCTTGCCACGACGAAAAAATTTTGTAATAACTATTTTTGAAAAGTGTTGCCATTGGAGAACAAACCTATATAAACAATTTAACAGTTTTGAATAAAGAAGGTAAACAAATTAATAAAATGTACTGTCCAACTATTAGAATCACGTAATAAATAAAGTAATCTGAACCTTTTTTAGTTATATAATGGAAGGACACTATGTGACACACGGTTTCTCTTGCTAAGGACTACTAAGTGTCCTGTGGCTTCCTTATTTAACTAAACAAAGTCGATGCAAAATGCAAAAAGTAAATCAAAATGTTTTTTTCGTCACCTAAAATGAAAAAGAACGTATTTTAAAAAATTCAACATTGCTTTTTTGAATAATTATGTTTCTTTTGTTGAAACTACACATCTCTGCAAATTTATACACCAGCGTTGAAAAATAACGATTTTATAAAAAATCAAAATAACGTATTATAACGAACGTACAATGTACTTACGTTATAATACGTTATTTACGTTATTATACATAATAATACATATAATACGTTATAATACATTGTACATAATTTTCATAAACCAAAAAATATCCACCGCATTTGTGTAATGTTTTTTTTTTTAATATTTTTTTTTAACGAAGTAAGAACCCTATATCTTTCATTGTTTGTGGCAGCTCATATGGTCAGTTTGCAAAACAAAATCAAAATGATTAATAGCTGCTTTGAAGTACTTACAATTTTTACTGAACACATATTCCCAGTAAAAATCAATAAGCATGATTATTTTCCTACGTCAGTCCGCCTCAAAATGGAAAATTCAATTCTGCTGGAAACATTAAGTCTTTTTTAAGCCATGACACACACCTTCACAAATACTATTAGCTTCTTCTATTAGCTAATAGTGATTATGTAGATGTCATTCTTAGCTTATATAGAATAAATTTATTTTATATGTCAAATATTTTGAATTTTACAACTTCTTTTGCTTCTCCTGTAAACTTATGAAAATTCGTGTTACATTAATTTGCATTTTAGGTAGATATGTATGTTTATACGCACTTTTATTATTAAGACAACCAACAATATTATTACGATCCAGCTCAAATTAAAAATTCATTTGCCTTGTTATAACAAAACATTAATCTACAAACACAGATATTTTTTGTGTCTTATCGTTAAGAAGTTTTGTAATAATAATTATAATTAATATATAATATATTTTTTTGCTGTAAGTTTGAACTACAAAGAGGGACGGTTTTGTATTTCGATTTGAAGAAAACATTTTCGAAACACAATGTATGAGGTATACATCGAATCGAAATACATAATAACACCCCAGTTTTTGTAAAGTATGCGATGGAATAAATACTATAGAAATTCTGCATGAAACGTACTCTAATGAAATTCGCGCCCGTAGCTAATTGGTAACGTCCTATTTGTCAGTGGAAGTGTTGGGTTTGATTCCCTCCTAAAGCTCTGGTGTGTTTCACTAAAACATAATAGCTTTATTGATGTTTTGAGTAATTAAAATACAATTTTTGCGTGTATATTCTTCATATGAGTTTTACATATTTCAGGTAATACATGAAAGCTTTAAATTTTTTTTAATATATTATATATTTTTATATATTTAAAAATTTAAACGATGTACTTAAATTATATATAACGTAACTACTTTAATTTTGGTCTGTTAAATGCTATCGTATATTTACTTGTCTTACTTGTGACATTTGCTCATTGAAATAAGTGAATGGCATTTATATCTAAAAGAAGTTTTATAGAACATATCGTCGCGTTTCTTCTTATACCACGTAGCGCCATTTTTTCGTAATTGACTTTTTTGCTTTTTATGGTAGAAAATAACATTGGCCACCCGATTGCATTCTTATCTTGACAACTTTGTATGAAAAAAACGAAATTAAAGCCATTTCGAAAACCTCGTAAGCGCCATACAAAATGACATTTGCATACGAAATAGAATTCTTTTTATATTTAAAGCTGCAAATTTTTAAGTCTCACCCACCAAATTCTTTATTTTTGAGATAAAAAAAATCTGGATAGTTTCAGGCCAATCGGAGCATTCTGGGTGCGGCGTCAGGCTCTCAAAGTCAGTAACTTTGGTAAAAACGATACTTCTCGTCGAGTAACTCAAAAACTATATATCATAAACAGCAGAAATGTTCCTCGAACACCCATTATTTTAATAAATGCAGCTTTTTTTCTGTTTGCGAAAGCTTTATCTCGGTATGTAAACATGGCTGCTGTTCATTTTCAGACCCTAAGTGGTTAACGCGTGCCCATAGAGGGTTGATTTCTAAGACCGACCCCAATTATTTTGATATAACCAACATTTATTTCAAAGGATTCAAAGTGCTATTTGTACTCCTTAGAGTAGCTCTTATACAAACCGTAAAATGTAGGGAAAAACATGAAATTGATCGAATTTGAGCTATTATTTTTTTACGCAATATAATGAACATGGGATGTTCTACAAATTGAATTTTGAAAAAAATGTCTTTTGTCTCCCCATAACAAAAATTATGTTGGTCTCAATTTAACGTTGCCTTCACTTTACAAAAGCTCCATTGGCATTAAAAAGGAAATATGAAGATTTGATAAGTTTGAAAAAAGTAATGGCGACAAATAGTTGACTATTTTTATAATTAATAATAAATAGTAAGAGTTTTTAAGTGTTTTTTAAGTTTAATTAGTTATCGGCCCTTTTCATAATGTACGATTAAAAGTTAAAGTGGACTTGAACGCCAAGTTCGAAATACAAAACTTGTCGCTAAAGTCCACGTTAACTCATTGTATAAAGTGCCGTAAGAAAACTTTTTTTTTACCAATGGAATGTTCTATTTTTGATATTATATCTTCGGTTTATTTGTTACATTTTTTCAGCGTCACAATATTTTGAATTTTTAACGTGAGCTTAAGATAGAAATAAATAATATGTAATAAGTTTCTTTGTATTCATTTTATATAACATCTTTCGTTACTTTTAAGAGAATAAACATTTTCTTTGAAAAATATAAGAATAAATGTTAATTTACACACAGAAATTTATGTTTTTTAATTTTACAAAACCTCGTAAGCGACAAAATTTGCTAATTGCTGTTTGCGCCAAAAACACGTAAGCGACAAATTACGCTACACCATTCAGAGAGTCGTAGCCATGTTTTGTAAAAAAAATTTTGTTATAAAACACATGTTTAAAAAGTTATTAATTATTTTTTCGTTTTCTGAAAAACGAGTTGTTGGCGCTTACGTGGTTTAAGAAGAAAGGCGACGATATATATATATCCTGTAGACTTAAATGCAAATCCACTTACCCTCATGCGATGTTATAAATGGCGATTGATAAGAGCAATTGTACTATGACCTGCATCTACAATCCTTTAAACCAATAACTCAATTCCGAACCTTACAGCAAGCAGCACCAATTAAAAAAGAAACAACGTTGTTACTCAAAAGCTCAACTATTTGAATCGTTAAACATATGAAAAAATTATTTTCTTTTTTATTTACTTTCCATAATAAGAAATATTGACCATTGCGGAGAAGATTGTAACAAGATTTCTTAATTTATTTTACAAGTTTAAAAAATAGTAAGATGTACTTAGGGTAACCTACCAAATCTATGGTTTTCTTGAATAAGCGCGTATGTCTAAAAGCCAACTTTTTTCAGGAGAGCCGAAATACTTTATTTTTGATACTACGGACTCTGTGTGATTTTTATCAAACCTTTTTTGGCCAGTCATGTAAACATATGTTGTAAGAAGTTTGTGTACAAATTTCAGCCAAACATTCCCCAAGGGTAAGATCCTAGAGAATAATTAAAAAACAATTTGCCAGGGACACTAAAAGTCTGTTCAGAAAAAAACCTTATGTCGATAAATAGTTGTTTCTATTGAACTAATGCAAGCACACAAGATTTTTTTACATGAAAAATGCTTGCGCACAACTCACTATAAGTTTTTATTAACTGAACAATAACCAGAAAATATTTCGGAAATGTGCTCAACAGTAACCGCGCATGTCGCTATGTGTTTTTTTCAACGGCAATAAATTGCCAGCACGCAATTGTCAGTGGATTTAGTTCATTAGAGCTGAAAAATATTTGATTGAATTAAGAAGTTACGTTGTTTTTAGAGAAAAAAAATTGCGAAAGGGTCCATGTTATTGGCGAAATTTTTAGTCCATGTAAAAGAGCATATAAAATAATGTAGTTTGGCATCAATAACTCAATATCGACAAAAATGGACACCAGCGCTTATTCAAGAGAACCACAGAATTATCCTTACTTAAATGAAGTACATAATTATCTAGAGTATTACAAATTTTCATACATCATCTAAAAACCTCGCAATAGTATACTCAAAAAGAAAATTAACTAAATCTTAAGAAAAGTTACTGAATTTGAGTTCAAAAAGTTTGTCGTATGGCGCCAAAGCCGTTTTTTTCCAAGAATTTAGTAAAAATTTCCTTGATGTTAAGAAGCATATTTAGTAAAATTTTACTTGAACAGAGTGATATGAGTGACATATTTACTGTAAGTTAGTTCATTATTTATCTGATATAAACTTTATTCCAGGAAAATAACTTAATTAATGAAAATGTATAGATACATAATGAACTAGTTTATAGTAAGTATTTTGTTGTGTTTTAGTCAATTCTATGTACACAGACGATCCCCTGAAGAATTAGACAAATAATCTACGAAACGTCAGGAAAAAATTTAACTAAAAAGAGTTTTTATTTACACACAAGGGCCGAATTAGCTAAAATTAATGTTAATTCTTAAGTTTATCTGCATCTTCCCAGCAAGAATTTTCAATAGAACCAAAATATCTGTTTGAGTAAATATTTACGATTTTTAGATTATGGCTTGTATCACTGCTTAGGTATGTGTCTCCACTCTATAAGTAGAATTGTCCCTAAATTGACAGCCGAAATGACTTACATTTAGAGAGAACGGAACCTTAATTTCACTCATATGAAATGCATTGCAGAAGTTGGGATCTCATATCCGAAATTCTATTTTCATACACAAGGTTTTACACTTTAGTTCAAAACAAAAACGGCATTCCTTTCAAAATTGTAGTTAGTTTTAGGAAATGTAGCTGACTCAATTTCGGGCTCCGGCAGATAAGGTTCCTTTTCATCAGCATCACGTATAAGTACTTAGTGCAAATGCACTTCAATGTGCTTTTTTTATTAACTGGTAAATTTTTTACACACATCTACATGTAATATTGTGTAAAAAATATTTTAAAATAATAGAACAAGAATTTAGTACAATCGAATACCAGTAATAATAAAAATAATAACATAATAATGTATGTGGGTAATTCCATGTCAAATCAACTAATAGTTAGACACGACCCCTTTCGATTTTGATTAAATTTGTTCAGATGTTTTTTAAGGCTATAACGAACTTATGCTAAAGGGAAACAATTAAAAATATTTATTTCAGAAGTTATGACATATCCAAAATATCATTATTTCACCAAATTTACCGAAAGTGTTGAATTTAGTTTTTAAATATCTCGAAAACTATTTTATGTACAAGATTGGTTTTTATGTCATTTTAAGCAGAATATTTGTGGCTACAAAAAATGTATAGAGCAAAAATTGTTTTGGAAAAATTACTTATCTGCAAAGTTTAGATATTTTCAAAACTGATTAATCAAAAACCTATATTTTTTTGCTGAATTTTTTTTTGTATAATATGTATATCTAAACGTCCTTAAAAGATCCTGAAATTTTTAAGGAGGTGTTTTTTTTCTTTTTTGAGATATGACAAAAAATTTACATTTTTAACACAAAATTTCCAACATAAAATTTCACAAAAAAATGCACAAACTTGTCAATGTTATTACTTTTTCCCCTTCAAAAACTTTGAATTAAATTAAATTAAATACATTCGTGATTTTTTTGGGAATTGCTAAAATTTATGTTTTTTTAATTTATAATCGCACTATTTTCCAAAATTAATATTTTACTTATTCAGTAGTTTTTATAAAAAATTAATATTCTACTGAATAAGTAAAATATTAATTTTGGGAAATAGTGCGATTATAAATTAAAAAAAAAAACATAAATTTTAGCATGATTATTTCGAACGTATTTGCTTTGTGAATCCAAATTGATTATTAGGCTAAGGTTCGTTACGAACGTTTTGGATTCATAAATTTTAGCAATTCCCAAAAAAAAAATCACGAATTTAAAACATGGCAGCACCCGACCAAAAAACACTGGTTTGACATCACACTATACGAGTATTAAATGTATAGTTGTTGTTGGTATTACATTTATTTTTTTCTACATACCGTCTTACATCTGCAATTAGAGCAGGAAAAAAGCCTGCCTGTGTAGTATATGGTACAGTAAGAAAATAAAAAAAACATCATTGATTACTTTGTTCATGTTTAAGCTTTGATATTGATTTAAATAAAAGTTTGCTACAATATCTTTAGCTTTTCTATGAAATGTTTGGGTAAAGGTTCCCTGATGATCTTCATTTAGCCCCAGTGAAATGCGCATAGGAACTAGCTAATACCCCTTAAGGTGGATTTAGACTATCTGTGTTTTACATCTGACTTGTCAGTTTTGATACCCACATGTAACTTTGCGTGTCTGTCAAAATTGTCCATTTACAGACGATTTTTAATTTTTGCTTTCACACGTACATGTATAATCGTATCTGACATAACCTCTAAGTGACGCCAACACATACTTGTTAACTCAAAACAGCTGATGTCAGATGAAAATAGACTTTAGTTCTGTAAATTTCAGGTGGCAATATTTCAAAATGTTCACACGACATGTATAGCTTTTGCAGTGGGAAATTTGACAAGTCAGATGTAAAACACAGATAGTATAAAACCACCTTAACTAATCTCAACACATTCTGTAAATTTGGCGAAATAATGACATTTTGAATATGTCATAACTTTTGAAATAAACATTTTTAATTTTTTTCTTTAATATAAATTCGTTATAGGATGAATCCCAACATCTGACCAAATTTCATCAAAATTGAAAGGGGTCGTGTCTAACTCTTAGTGGATTTGACATGGAATTAATTACCCATGTATAAAGGTAAAATTATAATTTAACTAACTATAAAAGTTATTACATTGTTTATAAGTATAAATTAATGTTTTCGTACTATTTAAATAACTTTCGTACTTTTTCCACATAATCACAAATAGGGTGAACGTATTGAACTCCCTTCAATATTTCGAACAGCTGTTTTTCATTTTATATGTTTTTTTTTTAAATTGATAAACAAAAGCAATGGAAGATGAAAAATTAATATCGTTGGTGCAGACAAATTATTGCCTGTAGAATAAGTCGACTCCTTTGCGCGAAATGATCGTAAGCGACATGTTGTAAAAAACAATTTTTTTTTATTGAAATCAAAATTTTATGAGTTTAAAATCATCAAAATGTCAAAATTGTTGATAACTTTTGAAATACAGGCTGTAAAATTGTATCGTAAGCGACAGTTTATGAATATAAATCATGTTTAAATACAATTAAAAACCCTTGTCCTGAAAATTTTGGTTTTTTGTTCTCTGGGGTAAAAGATTCCGGAGAAAAAAATAAATATTTATTTATTTATGTTTTTTTAAACACATGATACGATTTTAAGCAATCTATAATTGCAAATAAACTTACATTTTCGATAGATTTCCGATTTCTACGGTCGACTAAAGAGGCCTTCTTTAAGAATTAAAAACGAAAACAATGCATTTCTATTTATGTCTTAAATATGGCTGAAGTCTCCTACTTTGAAACTTCACAGCTCCGCTCCTGAGCAAGTAAGATAACTGATATTTAAAACGTTAATAGAAATACTCCTCCGCTCAATGTGAAATTCTGATAGAAATATCCGTTTAGAAAAGCCTAATTTGTGTTCCAAATATTTTGATTCTGCTCCAGTCAAAATAATAGCACAACTTGCATACATATACATATATTATTCCATCATGCAAAAATAAAACTTAAACATTTACGATATCTATACATATAATAAAACTGTAAAAAGGGCGTGTCTGTACATGAAATATTTTTTGAAAATTTTTATTTTGGCGTAAACAGTAATCGATGTAGAGAACAAAAAACCAAATATTGGAATTTTTTTCTGTCTGTCTGTTCGAACACGCTTCACGCAAAAAACACGGAAGCGATTTTCATGAAATTTGGTATAGAGGTACTTTAGAGTCCTGATTCAAACTTCATACTTTTTACCGCGATAAAGTATCTTATTTCTAAGTTAAAATAGAAAAAAACAAAAATATACCCAATTTTACTAATATAAATGTTGTTGGAAATTATAAAGATGTTTTTGTTTTTTTAACGGTGGTAGCATTGTTTATTTTGTATAGCGGGAACTTTAAAAAATATGTAAAAAACGTTTTATTATTACATTTTACAGACGACTTATAGTCATAAAGCGATCTTTAAGCGCGCGAAGCGGGCGGGCACATCTAGTCACTAATAAAAGCTTGTTATGAATTTACCAGAAATGATGAATAGAACTGAAATTTTGAGTTCGGTACACATATATTTAGGACAGTTTTATCACTCTATTGATGACGTTACTTTCTGCTAAATAAGTGCACCATAAAAAATTAGAGTCGGAATAACTAAAAAGATACAATGGAGTGGAATATTTACTTATTTTTGACACTACATATATTTATACGATTTCATCTCTACTAAAGTGAAGTTTTAAGATTTGGGTCCGCCCGGCCCGAAGATATTTATTGTTTTTCGCAGACAAGCAAAAAGTCGCTTCGAGGAATGTGATAGTGTATAAATATATTGTTAATACAACAATTATGATAACTAAAATTTGTTCGGAAAATAATCTTAACTGAAATAATTTTAAAAACTACAAAAATTAAAAATTTTTTTTTCTTATTTTCTTTTAACTTACAATTTCGTAATTGTGTTTACAAAAACCGTTGTAGGCTAAAAATCAATCAGTTATTTAATTGATATAACAGAAAAATCAATTGTATTTACAATTTTTTTTTCTGTGTTTCATCGATATATACACAATAAGGAACTTTTCTCGACAGTATTAAATTTATCGTGAAGATTGAAAATGAGCTTTCTTCATACTTTAATATTATTTACAAAAATCTATTTTAAAAGGCAAATAATCTATTTCAATGCAAAACGCAGACGTAAATTCGATTGCGAAAAATAGATTTATTATAACACAAAATCGATTATCGATTGGAGCAGAAATCGGTTTAAAATTCCCTACTTTATAATTTATGATACTATATGTTTTGGTTGCACTTTATTGAACGAAGTAAACTATTTATTCAATTTGCAAACTTATGGGACGGGGAAAAACCAGAATCATGCCGGTGACATATTTTAAATTTGGAAAATACTATTTCGATTAACTTCCTTATTTATACAGATTAAAAAGTTTTGGTTTCGGTATTCGGCCAAAAAATTTTACATAAGCCGAAGATTAGCCGAAACAACAATTTAGGCCGAATCCGAAACCGAGTATTCAATCGGACAGATTCTGAAAAATACTTAGAGAGAGAGAGAGAGAGAGAGTGTTAAAATACAATCACATACAGATGGCGCAATATCACAATTAAGTTTAAAATAACAGCTTAAATAGGGATAGGATCTAGAAAATGAATAAAAAAAACGAAAAGGAAAAAACTAAACTGTTTCTTTTGTTTACTGGTCTTAAGTTAACTGTTTTTTAAAATATAATAAAACTGCTAACATTAAGCATAAAAATGTTAGCTTAATCTAAATTTTCTGATTTCCGGCAACGATTTCAAATTTAGAAATGCTCTCCTGAAACTTGCCAAAATCAAGTTTAGTGTTTATTCCTTGTGGGCACAGATATTTTCGTCATGTATGTATTATTTTGTTTTGATTTTATTACTTTTTGAAATAAATGTATTAAAATTGTTGATATAGAGAAAAATAAATACTTGTTATCTCAGAAAACATAAAAAATTTCGTGAAACAGGTTTTCTATTCTGAGAGGGAGTATTCCAAAAAGGGAAAATTCCAAACGTGATTGTTATTTTTGATAGTGTTTTCGAACAGTTTAATTAATTAGAAGCTGTTTAACGATTTCTTAACAAAACATATCGAGCCTTTGCTGAAATAGAGTCATAACTCAAAAAAATTGTTTTGCAGAAAACGACTTTAAACTTTTGAGTTTACTAACAACTTAATGGTAAAATATGATTTTATTCTTTTCTCAGAAATTTAGTATCTATACAAGATATTTTTATGAAATTTAATTCTGTATTATTAACTCAAAAATCACGTTTTTCAGTTATGGCTTTATTGGAGCAAAGGCTGATATGTATGTATTTATTTCTGACGGCTCTTACTGGAATTATTTATGTACTTAAGAATGCTTTCGAGTGGCAAATATATAAAGAAAAACAATCGCTAATCTAATAACAACTATTTTCAAATTATTATACCTAATTTCTTAAATCAATAACGGATATTTTAAAATAAATATTAAATACTGTTACGTAGTTACAATCTTTTTTGAGTTTATATTTACAGGATTTTTTTATCTCGTTTAATGTTCTAAATGTGCCAATAAGAATAACAGTATGAGAAACTTTAGTCTGACTCACAAAAACTTTTTTCGTTTCAGTTACTTGGTGCCAAAGTTTTGTAATTTACTAAAGAAATCGACCAGAAAGATGGGTTCCAGTTTGCCTAGAATTTGCAATTAAAATTATTCTTTCTAAAAATACAATTTACATACATAGTATATACATACTTACATACATACAAACATATATTTGCTTCTAAAAATGACGAAAAAAAATATCATTTAACCAAGGCTGTGACTACTGAATTTGTATTTTTTTTGCTCGTAAATTTATAGCGAAAAATCAAATGGGAAGAATGCCAGTGATTTATTTTATACACCAATAAATTACAACAAAAACTATCAGAAAAATCTAATTTAAAAAATCTTGGGCTGTACATTTGCCCATATCCACCAATTTGATGTATGTATGCATTCCCGAATCCGTTTAACCCGTATACGCTCAAATTTCGATTAAATTACGAATAACTGTTAAAAATCTCAAAAAGCTGCAGTTTAGCGCAATTTACTCGAAACTCTAAATTTGTACGACCGAAACGAACCTCAGATCCGGATTCAATGGGTCAAAATACGTGTAGGTAGGTGGGTCATATGTACAGCCCACTTTTATCTTTTTTGGGTTGTGTTATCAATTGATTAAAACTTGCATATTTGTTCAACAAACGCAACAACTTAACCTTTGCTTAGCCAATGAAAATTATTGTGTTGCAGTAAGAGAAAAGTCATAAAATTTTTTGGTAGTTACAAATAAAAAACAATAATTTTTTGGGGGCTTACACAAAATTTTTTAAAAATCCAGTTTTAAAGATATCTTTTAGATATTTTTGTATAAAATACTGCAATAAACATTTACCATAGAACATTAAAAACCTACATTTTTGTTGTTCGCAATTAAAAAATATCAATAGTTTAATAGAGTAGTACAAAAATATGTTAATTGATTATAATAACTTCCATTTATTTTTGAAGCTACCATACCTGTCTATAATATAATATAGAGAAAATAACCAACTTTTTTTATTTAAGCTGAAAATATGAATTTTAGTGCAATCCAAAAAACAAATTTTTACACATTATACTTTTATCACTTATGAAGATATCTGTAACTTTCTTAATATTCAGTAAAATATTCTCATTTTTTAGTGGGTGACTAAAACACATCTAGTCCTAAATTATGGAAAATAAATATGTGTTAAAAACTTAAGTGATTTATTAATGAAACCTGAAATGTGACTTATTTTTATTGAAATAGTAAAAAATACCAAATTTTGATTTAGTATATTTAAAAAAATATGTTAATCTAGTATATTTTAAAAATATGTTAATTTTGGTTTGTTGTTCTTTATTTTGAAGATTGGACTTTTTATTTATATTATACATTGAGCAGAAGTACCAACTTTTTGCTAGTAATCTTAATATGTATAGACATATTTTCTCTGAAGATACTTTTCTCTTGTGTCATTTGCCTTGCAAAGTAAATATTTTTGCAAGTTTTATTTGCTGCAGTTAAATCGTTAAGGAGAGCGTACGGAGGAACGCAAACTGCCACCATTGGTGTAAGTGCTGTTTTCGCTTGCCGTCTTATAGATATGGCGAAGATACGTATTGGTTGGGTTGTTTGCAGAATACGCGAAAAGGTAACACCAAGAAGGTGTTATAAATGTCTGGATTATGGACATAGAGCAGCAAACTGGAGGAGGCAGGACCTTTCTAAAAACTGTTTACGGTGTGGCAAAACTGGCCACAAAATTTGAACCGTCGTGCTTGCTTTGTAGGAATGGAACAGACACCGCTAGTGACCATCTCACCGGATGTGGAGTTGGTCCGTACTATAAAACAGCTCTACAGAAACTTAGGGTTTAAAGCAAAACTTAAGGTATCAAAATGCGTATATTACAGTTAAATCTCAACCATTGCTAGGCAGCCCAAGAGCTTCTTAAGCAAAGCATTCGAGATTTAAATGTAGATGTCGCTGTGCTGAGTGAGCTATATCGGAACATGAGATCTGTAAATTGGGTCTCCGATAATACGGATATATCGGCGATATGGAACACCAGCACACTAACAATACGAGATAAAATAACATCACAATGTGAATATGCCAGAGCCACTATCTCTGGCATCACACTATATAGCTTCTATATTCCCCATAGGTATTCTATAGAGGACTTTCGAATAATAGTTCACAATATAGTAACAGATGTAGCTACAAGAAATCCTGTCGTAATAGCAGGTGATTTCAATGCGTGGGCTGCTGAATGGGGCTGCTCCTCGACAAACACAAGAGGTAGACTATTATTCTGTATTGGGTGTTGTACTCATTAATAATGGAGTTGTGATGCTGGATCGGTAATTGACATTACATTTGTCAGTAGCAGCATCACCAGCCAAGTGAACTGGAGAATATCTGACATCTATACTCATAGCGATCACAGTACTATAACCATAGATGTACAAGATGAAAAGCCCCGTGTGACTGCACAAGCATGAGGCTTGATAGGACGGAAGGTAAATACCTTTGATAAGTATATATTCGCAATTTGTATGGAGAACGTGGAACAGAATGGTTCAGCTGAACACATGGCAGTACAATTAGTAAGTAATATCACTAATGCCTCTAATGTAGCTATGATAAAGCGTAAGAGGTCACCAAATAAGCGCCCAGTGTACTGGTGGAATGATGAAACTTCTAGCTTGCGATCGTGCCCGAAGGCAGTATACACGAACGAGAGGTAGTTTAGAGAATAGTGTACACCATAAAATATATGAGGATAAAAGGAAAACGTTGAAGATTACAATTCGTAGGAGCAAGCGTTGGTGTTTTCTTAATGTTTGTGATGAAGTAGATAGTAATCCTTGGGGCTTTGTATATAAACTGGTAACCAAGAAACTTAAATGTCTTGGTCCATCGCCGGTAAGAGAAGAGCCTATCCTCAAGGAAATTGTACATCATCTCTTTCCCCAACAGGAAACTCCGACATGGCAGCACAGCTATCCGGCAGAATTTTTCGACATTCCTCCGGTTACGATTGCCGAGATAGAAGGTGCTGTCTCAAAATTTGAAGACAAGAAGGCACCAGGTTTAGATTGCTTTCCGAAGACAAGAAGGCACCAGGCTTAGATTGCATTCCTGATTATTTTTTGAAAGGGAATTTTTCCGACAATGTGGAAGAGACAAAAGTTAGTATTGTTACCTAAGGATAATAAGCCGCTAGATGATCCTTCCTCTTATAGGCCGCTGTGTATGATAGATACAAGTGGGAAATTGCTAGAAAGTATTGATGCTAGAAAGAATTGATGGTTGTGTTGAAGCTAACCGCGATTTATAAGATAGCCAATTTGGCTTCAGGAAAGCAAAGTCAATAGTGGATGCTATCAAAGTTGTAGTAGAAACTGCTGCTCAGGCTATCCAAGGGAAGAGGTGGAGAAATGGAACAAAAGATTATTGTGTAGTTGTAACCCTAGACGTAAAGAACGCTTTCAACAAGGCATACTGGGAGCATATTGTTGATGCCTTAGCCAGTTTAGACATCCCAGAATATCTACTGGCAATTATACAGGACTATTTCCGAAATAGAGATCAGGCTTATGATACTGATAAAGGTACTAGAAGACGGACGATCATTGGTGGGGTGCCTCCAGGATCAGTTCTTGGCCCACTACTATGGGATGTCATGTACGATGGAGTATTGAGGTTAAACCTACCGGAGAAGGTAAAAATAGTTGGAGTCGGAGACGACATAGCGTTAGTATGTGAAGCAAAAGAGTTAGTAGAGGCGGAAACCGTTGCAAACGCCAGTATTCAGATCGTAAGATCCTGGTTGAGATCGTTGGGTCTAGCTCTAGCTGACCATAAAACAGAAGCGATTCTGATTAGTAGTTGGAAAAATAGGGAAACCATTAGGCTAAATATTAGCACGTGTAGCATAGAATCCAAGGAGTGTCTAAAATACCTTGGAGTGATGATTGAAACTCGTCTGTCTTTTCATGAGCACTTGAAGTATATAGGTTCTAAGGCATCAAAAAACTGATCAGCGCTATGCCGGATCATGCGGAATACAAGAGGTCCAAAATATCTGCAGAGGAGATTGCTTACCAGTGTAGTAAGAAGCATTATCCTATATGCATCCCCTATATGGCAGGCTCACTGAAATATTCTACATATGTGAATCTGATATCCCCTGTGTATAGGCTGGCCACTCTGCGGGTATGTAGTGCATTCCGAACTGTATCGGACGAGGCCACCTTTGTCATTGCCGGCATGATACCCATCGAGCTAGAAGCCGTTTCGGACAGTACGAATGGTGTCACTGATATGTGTCTACAGAAGTGGCAAGAACGATGGACAGCAACTGACAAGGGAAGATGGACTTACTTACTGATACCTGGCATTAGGGTATGGTTATCAAGGAGACACGGCGACTTGACCTTCTACATTACACAGTTTTTGACTGAACATGATTGTTTTAAGTCGTACTTGTACCGTTTCAGACATGAAAGAATTCCATTTTGTCCGAGTTGTGGTGGCAATGTCGTGTAAGATGCCGAATATGTGTTCTTCATCTGTCCATGATTTGATTTTGGTAGAGCGTATTTAGAAGTAGTCTTAGGGCGAAGTGTTAGGCCGGAAAACCTAACTGATAATAGTAAAGTCCACTTTGTTCCCTTTAATATGACACCTCAACGGAATATCTAGGCTTAGTAGGTGTAAATATATACATCATTTTGTGAAATTGTTTTAGTATATTTTTGTTGATTTTTTTTTTTTTTTTGGTTTAGTACATTTTTGTTCAATTTTCCTATTTTAAAGTCGCTATAATTCGCGAACTAGAAATTCGAATGTGTCAAGATTTTGCAATAATACTACTTTGAACAGAGGCATCATTTGTATCAAATTTTATAAAAGTGGGAAGGGCAGAGGACAAATTTTAGAGATAAAAAGGAACCGGCAAACCATAATCTCACACATATGTACTCACACGTATTAACTAAAAGTAAATAAAATCAATTAGTGTGGCATGAACATTCAAACAAGCAGGTTGTGTTATCACTTGTTTCTTGCTATTGCTTGATATACACTAACAAAAATTTTGTAAGAGCCAGAGTTGCAAAATAGAACCCATACAAGGAAAATGTATTAGTGTGTGTTTGTCGGTTCCTGGTTTAAATACATATGTATATAATTTTGGAAAGTCGGCTTAATACATTTTGTGTATTGTAATTTAAATCAATTATTATCGTTTGCAAGGTCAAAATCAAGGTAGATAAACACCAGGTAGTCGCAAGAGAATTCGCCGTGGAGAATTTACATTTGGGCTGTCAGTTAATTCAATTATGTTAATTTTATAAAAAACTATACAAATATAAAAAACATTTACGTTTAAATAACAATATTTGTATTACTAATCCCCATTAACACAAAGCTCAGTTATGCTGATTTTAACTTTAAGTTTATTAACTTTAAGTTTGCCTGAACTTCCGTTTTAACTGAAAGCTAAAAATTTTCGTTAACAATAAAAAAGTTTCAGTTAGCTTGTGTTATCAACTTTTTTGATTGCCGGCAATAAAATATTTTTTGGAAATGGAAAAATTTTCGCAATTTATATAAATAATATCATAGATCAGCATCTGAGTACGATTGCTGTACAAAGAATTGCTACATTCGCCTAAAAAGCTTTGAATTTGTTATTATGCTTGAAAATTTGTATTAAATATTTTCAAAATAACAAAAAATTTATATATTTTCAAATGTCAATAATTTCTTCAGTTAAGAACTTAAACTCAAAAAAGGTTCCGGTTAAATTTAATTGAAATTGAATAGGTACATCAGCTTTGTGTTAATGAAATTTTGTTAACCAAGATTTAAATTTTGAGTTTAGTGTTAACTGCAAGTTAATATTTTTATTGTTAGCGGCCCTTAAACATTTAATTTAACAATTATTTCAAACAAATAATGAAATTAATGAAAAAATATCTGTGCAGTGTTTGGCAATTACAAATTCATTTTTTGTTGTTGTATTCTACTTTGCGCTTTTCGTTTATTTTAACAGAAAAGTTGAATATGCGGCCATGTCACAGAGTTCAATTTTGTTCGGAAACGGAATTCAACCTACCCCATTTTTGTAGCAGCTGGTGTGTAAAAAAGAAAACTAAAATACGCAAATTTGTCAGGAGTGTCCAGACTGTTGGCGGCGCTACTATGGTGCGGTATGCTCCAGCTAGGGCTTGACATATTAGGGTTGATTGAATTCCGTTTCCGAACGGAATTGAACTCTGTGACATGGCCGATGATAAAGAAAGACTTAGTGAAGTTCTGAACCTTTAAAACCGATAATAGTTGAGTAACTGGTCACGAGATGGTGACTCGTCTGTTAATTGGTTAATAATTTGCGGTCTACACTTCACATAAAACTACTAACTTTAACATTAACTTCAAGTTAATGTTAAGTGTAGACGGCTCAAGTTAATGTTTTTTCAAGTTATAACATAATTGTCAGTGCAATTGTTTTAACAACGCAGTCATAACTTCAAGTTACAATAGGAGACGTAGAGTAAAGCAAATAGGATTTTCGTTCGTTGGTTGTTGTTGTTGTAACAGCTCTGCTGATGTTTTCGGAAGTTCTTTCCTGTAATTAAATAGATTTTAATTATTTGTGTAATGGGTGTAATTAGGTGGGAGTGGGAGCTGGAGAAACCTTGCCACGTCAGTTAGTCTTAGCCATAGGTCTATGGGGCTGAAAGATGTATACCTATTGGGGCTATTGAAGAACTTTCCAATGTCGTGCGGGTTTTTCCGACAATCCGGGCATAAATTTAAGGTGCCGGGGACTATACGTTCTCGGTAGCAGCTGAGTATACTGCTCCAGCCGGCTCTTAGTTGTGCCAGGGTTGACTGAGATTGTCTAGGGAGTTGCCGCTCACTGTCAGAAATCGCGGGTGGGTGGCCATTAAGGACTTTAGTGCATCTATAGCTATTCATAGCTTTGGTGACCGTTTGTTGATGCAATTCATTCAGGGCGCTCGCGATGGAAAACCTGTTAACGTCGGGTGGCATGGCGTTTCGAATGTCATCACGGTAGTGCCTGAAGTCCTTTCGGATGTGTCTCGGGAGAGAGTTCTGCATCAGAATTAGAGGATTGGGGTGAATTGGCAGGTGACAAGCCATCATGAACTGCTTTGTGAGCAGTACATTATGCTGCCTAACAGGTAGCATTAATGTCTCCTCATGTAGGTGGTCAATATTGGTGATTTTTACACATCCTGAAGCGATTCGGAATGCATTGTTCAGGGTTCCTTGCAATACTCGCCATTGGGTGTCGCTGAGAAACGATGTCCATATTGGGGCAGCGTAATTGAAAAGAGAGCGACCGATGGCTTTGTAACTCTTTATAAGTATCTCTTTATTCGTGCCCCAGGAGGTTCCAGAGAGAGCTTTAAGGAACTTGTTCCGGGATTTCACTTTTTGGTTGATATACGTACGACGCAAAGTGAAGGAAACTGTCGAATACTACGCCTAGGATCTTAGGGTTACGCACCGTGGGAATGCGCCTGCCCTCGACAGAGATGTCTAATTCCAACCTTACTTCCTTAGTCCAAGAAGTGAAAAGGAACACTGATGACTTTAAGGGTGATAGCTTCAAGTTACGCTCCTTCAGATAGTCTGTGATGGTGGCCAAATAGTTGGTTATTTTGGCGCTTATGTCAGAGATGTTAACACCAGATGACATGAAGGTGCAGTCATCGGCGTATGACTCCAGTGAGACTTCCGAAGGGGGCGGAAATTTTGGAAAGATAAATATTGAAGAGTGTGAGCCGTAACTTGAATTTTTTCCTCTGAACTTTACAAACGATTGCCTTCCATTGAGGTAGTTGGCAATCCAGCGTTTTGTGTCGTTGGAAAGACTAGAGTTCATGATGTCATTAATCAGTATCGAGTGATCGACCGTGTCAAACGACTTGGACAAGTTCAGAGCAGTCACAATTGTGGGTTGGCACGATCTGTGCTAATTAAGGCCATTGGCGATCTGGGTAGCTATCAGGTTCAGTGCCGTCGTGGTACTATAGGCTTCCCTGAAATCGTGTTGATGCGTGGCGAGCGCAAAATGCTCCTTCAGGGATGGCAGCAGTAGTGCTCCCAAAACCTTTGCTACGGGTGACAAGGGAGATAGGGCGTTAGGAATCTCCCTGTTTAGCATGCTTGTCTGGTTTTGGATTGGAATGATCCTTGCGAATTTCCAGATAACTGGAATCACCAGTTAGCGGATTAAGTATTCTCGTGAGGAAAACCAAAACTACTGTTCCAAGTTTTTTAACATTAGCATGGAGATGCCATCTGGCCCGAGGGTCTTAGAGGGTTTCGCTTTGGAGATTATATTCTGAACTTCAGTGGGGGTGAAGGATTACGACTCAGAGTCGTGCTTGAGACTCGACTCTCCGTATTATAGACCTTTTGGACCGGTTCTGCGAAGTGTGAAGTTCGACAAACTGTCGGCGGAACATGGTTGCTAATATTTTTGGCCTCTGTATGCTGCGTGTTGTTGCAGCCGATAGCAGCGAGATTTTTCTGATTGTTCGAACCAGATAGACCTGTTATTGTTCACCATATCTTTTTTGAGTCTATAGAATAATGGTTGATATGGGCTTACTATTTTTCACGGCGGTGTTCATTAGCAAGGGATATTATTTGTGCCGTGAGCTGTCCTATACATTCATCAGCCGCGTTTCAGGGACGCAGGAGGTAAATATGGTCGGATGTTCGGTATTCTTCCTGCCGGGATGAAACGCTTGGTTGCCCTAAGAATGATGGAGGGAACCGTCAACAAAGCTTGAGAAACTATTCCAGTTGGTTCACAAACGCAAGTTTTTGAACTATAACAAGTTCACAAACGTGCGTTTATCAAGCTCCACGAAGTCTCTATGCTTCTATACGTTGACCATGATGGGAATGTAATTTGAGTTAAATACTGTATAGGTTTGCCAGGTTTTGTAGGCAAGTAGCGTCGAGCAGACAATAGAAATGTCTGGGGAGCTTGAGCATCTAGCTGTAACTCTAGGACAGAAGCCTCCATTAATGGCGCCGAAGTCAAATTCGGCTATCTGATCAGCAATGAGAATGTTGCGAGGGTCGTTGGGTAGCTGTGACAAACAGCTCTTGTGGTGAGCATTGAAGTTGCCAAGTATTATTCTGTTATCACCTTGCAGGAGGTGGGAAATGCTTGCGTGATAATTAGCCCCTATGCTGTTGACAGGCGGAATGTACTCGTTGACGATCTCCAATTCAATATCTCCAGTCTCTATTGAGATGCTCATTACTTCCAAATACGGGTCAGGTTCAGAGGAAGTTGGTGGGACGGTTAACCTGTACCAGACGTTGCGTTCAATTATAAATGCTAGTCCTCCACCGTGGTCTCTATTTCTGTCCTTCCGAATGATGTTGGAATTCCCACAGGATGAGAGGGTGCTCCTGCGGTGAAGCTTTATTGCTTGTATTGCGGCTATGACTATGTTATTTGTGTGCATGTAGTTCGTAATCTCCACTACCTTATTCCTAAGACCATTGCAATTTAGTTGCAGAATCCAGAATGAAGGTAGGGAGCCTGGGCTATGCACTTGCCGCTGTGTGAGGTGTCGGGGCGGTCATCGGGGTAAGGTGTTGGGGTTCCCGGCACCGGGTTGGTTTGCTGAATTGGAGATTGCGCTGATGCTTGCGACACGCTACGCGAAGATGTTGATGGCGTGGGAGCGACCTGTGAGCTACTTGCACTAAGGTTGTTTAAGCAGCAGGTAGCTATGAAATTAGTGTTCCACTATCTGCGATATAGCATGTGACACCAATTGTTACGATTGCACTGGATTGCAGTTATGTTCCCTCTTATGTTGTCCCTAAATATTGCGCATACTCTTGGGGAGGGCCGCCCTCTGCACCTTCTCAGGTGACACAAGCTATTGCAATTGTTACACCTAACTGATGTGGTGTTCCGCATTAAGCGGCAGTGACACACGGAACAGTTCCAGACTGGGGGCCTGGATTTTGTCCGATGCCAGCAATAATTAACAGGAGTTTGAGCAAAGTTGCAGGCATAATTTGCTCACCTGAGGAAAAACTTCCGTTTGATGCAGCTGACGCTGGGTTGGCAATCTTTGGCCGAGTGAGACTCAGGTCGTTCCGAAGCGTAGATCCAATTGTCGTGGTTGTTGCTGCCGTCGCTGGAAGTGTTATCTAGGCGGAAAATGAGCTATATTGAGATGAAGTGGTGGTCGCGTAACATCCGATGTTAGGAAGGTTGAACTTCCGTACAGCCAAATTTTTCTTTGAATGTTCAATTATTACATGCTTTGGAATTTCTTTCTAAAATAAAAATTAGTTTAATCGAGGGATAAAATTGGACAATGAACTAAAGGCTGAGGTCACACAGGTGTTTTTAAAACGCAGCGTTTCTGATTGTTTTAATTAAATTTGAAGTTTTAAAAAATTTAGAACTTTCAAATTTAACATAAAAAGCAGAAACGCCGTGTTTTAAAAACGCTCGTGTGGCCTCAGCCTAAGCCAAGCTAATTAAATAAGTTTGTAAAAAATACTAATTATAAATTTAATATAGTATTTTCAAATAGCAGCCACATTTTTGCTGAAAATTTCTACTCTGTTAACTTAAATATATGCAGTGTTGCCAATCTGTGTGAATATTACACATATTGTGTGTAATTTCTACTTGCATGTGTAGCTCATATGTAATTACTTTTATGCGTAATCTGTGTATAATTTCACTTTGTGTTCTACCTTTTGATTAATTTGATTAAGTTTTTTCTTTTCGAACACCAGTTTCTTAATCGACTTCAAAAAGGAGGAGGTTATTAACTTTATGTACCGTTCTTAAAAATTCTCTTTTGTTTGAAAGGGCTTGTTTGCATTTTGTCCCACAATACGACAAAAGCAAGGCCATTAACGAAAACTGTTTAGGTTCTACTTAAATATACAGTTGTTTCTATTATAATTGCAGAAACAAATGAAATAAGTTTAACAAAACATATTTGTATAAAAAGATTTTGTTATAATGAGAAAACGTCCACTATTCAGAATTGTGTTTTTTTAACCGAATTCAAAAAAGTAGAAGGATAAATTCGTGTGTATTTTTTCTATACATTCTTATGTTTGTACACGCATAACTCTATCATTTAAACCAATTTTCAAAATTGCTTTTTTGTTTCAAAGGGTTTGCTTGCATTTTGGGCCCCCTTTTAATCGAACGGACTATTTGGCCGGCAGAAATATAGTTTATCGCATAACTACTCAAATTTATGGACCAGATTTTAAAAAAACACTTTTTTATTTGAATCTTTATGGTTGTGGGTTGGTGCCATAGAATTTTGAGTGAAAATCGGGTGGTTAAAGTGGCCACCCGAAATACTGATTTATGGGCTAATTACTAAAATTTATTATTTGAAAGGAGCGAAAGATTTGGTACTATGAAAAATTTCGAATTTTCTTTCTGTAGTGATGTCAGTTTTTTTTACAGAATTATTGATTTTAAGGAATATGCGTGATCTACTTCTGCTAATATTTTTAATCTTTTGAAAAATTCTATTGTAGCCAATTGTATTATATTCATAAATTTGGTCGGATTTGTGTCCGATAATCCCAACATAATATTTTAACAATAAAACTGGGTAGATAGTCTTTGAAAAATTAAAAGTAAGATATAGATATGACTAAATGCTCTCGTCACTTAATATAACTAGTGCGCTTTAAATCATGCCTATAATTACCCACCCATTTTGAGGATTTATTGCGCAACTTGGGATGAAAAATACATTCGTCATAAAAAGCTATAAGAATTACAAGAGTGCTTCAGGACTGAGGTTAACAAAATAACGAGTGATTTTTTTGCTATTATCTTTTTGGCAACACTAGTTTTGACAGCTCACGCACGTTTTGTATCTTGTGTCACTGTCAAACATCTTCAGTTTGGTCTATAATTTAATTATGAACCGTCTTACAAACGAACAACGCTTGCAAATTATTGAATTTTATTACCAAAATGCGTGCTCTGTTAAGAAAGTTCATCGCGCGCTTCTTCCATTTTATGGTCAGTTTAATCGACCTACTGAGGCTTCTATTCGGGCTATTGTAAAAAAATTTCGCACCAAATTTACATTGTTGGACATTAAACCACCAACACGTTTACGTAGAGTGCGAACTGAAGAAAATATCGCAGCCGTATCGGCCAGTGTTGGTGATGACCGTGAATTATCGATTCGGCGCCGTTCGCAGCAATTGGGCCTCTGTTACTCCACTACGTGGAAAATTTTGCGGAAGGATTTGGGTGTGAAGCCTTATAAGATACAGCTGGTGCAAGAATTGAAGCCAACCGACCTACCACAACGCCAAATTTTTGGTGAATGGGCTCTTGAAAAGTTAGATGAAGATCCACTTTTTTATCGAAGAATTGTGTTCAGCGACGAGGCTCATTTCTGGTTGAATGGATACGTGAACAAGCAAAACTGCCGTATTTGGAGTGAAGAGCAGCCAGAAGCATTGCAAGAGCTACCAATGCATCCACAAAAAACAACCGTTTGGTGCGGATTATGGGCTGGCGGCATCATTGGGCCGTATTTCTTCAAAGATGATGCGAATCACAACGTTACTGTGAATGGTGAGCGCTACCGTGCGATGATAACAAACTTTTTTCTGCCCAAAATGGAAGAGCTTGACTTGCATGACATGTGGTTTCAACAAGACGGTGCCACATGCCACATGCCACACAGCACGCGAAACAATGGACCAATTGAGAGGCGAAGATCTTTGCGCAAAATCTTCCATAAAGTTGATGGACAAAGCTCCAATTGCTGTGCACGGTGGCGAATCGATTCATTCGGGTCCTCTTCAACACTTTGCTCTACAGCGGCAATTGTTTCTTCGGTGCGCACTGTTCGACGTCTCTGCGGATGCGTATTATCACATAGAGTAAACGTAGTGCGAAAACGATCCATGGTTAACCGAATTAATTGCTCTGATGGACGATTATGTCGACCATAAAATGGACGGAGCTTGCGGTAAACTTCGCGAACTGAACCATTATTTTCGAAATAAATTTGCACGATTTACAAGCGTTGTTCTTTTGTCAACCTGTTCATGATGAAATGGCAAACCAAACTAAATATTAATCACTTGACAGCTGACAAAATGGCCGCCAGTTAAAAAAGTGATGCCAACTTAAAGTTCTATACCTCAATAAAAAACACCCATTAGAAGTTTTTGAAGATCCTTCAAAAGTCGCAGATCCAATGCTAGAAGCATAGATGGTATGAAAAGTAAAATCTAATTGAGATTTTTTCATATGCTTTGAGTATTTTGGTTTTATTTAACGGACCTTTTCACTATAAAAAAAAAAATTTTTTATAAACCGAAAGCCGAAGTCAAAATTATGGAAAAAGCATCATGTGTAATTTTTCTACTTATGTGTAATTTGCGACTCGGTAAGTGTAATTTCTAAATTACGGTTGTCAAAACAGTTGAATCAGTGTGGTTGTACGTATTAAGTTACAGAACACGACGCCTTGACGCGTCCAATGCAAAAAGTAGGTCTACTTTCTACTTTTGTGCTAACAGGTTATCTGTTTTTGATAGCAATTAATATATTATTTTCAATGCAATCGATGATTATATTTGTATAGTATATTATGTTTCTCTTGTAATACAGTTTAAAAATATTTGCGATCATAAAATAACAAAAAAACTTCTGCGTAAAAAGCGTCGCATGTAACTTGAAACGCTGAAAAACATGGGATGCGTAAAACGTATGAAAGCGTTGACGCGAAAACGCGTTTTATGGACTTTAAGCTTATGCAGAGCTAACTTTCGGCGGAGCTATCTTCGCACACTTAAAGTGGCCAGCGCACAGTGGTTCCAATTGAAAAAAAGGGTAATAAATCTGTATCTTTGAAACTTGCGATCGGACTATAAAATAATGTACGTAAAAATCATAGAGAAAGACCTAAGCTTTAGGAATAGTGCCATGGGTCACATTGCTGAAATACACGGTGAGCTATAGGGTATCAAAGTTGACTATCTCGGGCATGAAAAACTTTGTTGGCCTCATTACTTTTACAAATATTATCCGATTTTATTAACTTTAAACTTTTTGTAAAGTTTATAAGTACCCAGCAAAAACATGGTAATGAGTTGTCATTACCGAACAACATACTTTTCAACCACAAACTACATACCGTCTGAATTACTTTACAGTAGCTAAACAATTACTTACTAGTAATTAAACAAGACATTTATTCTCTTATTAGCAGAGTGTATCCGCTCATACAGACGATGATAAGTTCAACCCTTAGGGAACCAAAATGAATTTTTTTTAAATTGTGTTGATGTTTGAGAAAACAAATTTTAAGCCCGTATATTCGCATTACCCTACGGTAAATGGAACCGGCATAAAACTAGTCACGTGATAGGGACCAGTCCGAGTTCTAACACTTCCTATGAAGCGGACCAGCCACTTTCACATAGGGATGGCCTAGGATGGGGTTAATTGATACTTTGTATGCACCTTGTAACTTGTCTCTGAACTATCTTATGACGCCCTAATCGGTGTAGAATAATATAGATTATATATAAATATTATTACAAAACTCAGCTGTAATTATCGATTTATTTATTTATTTTTTTATAAAAAAGAGAAGTAACACAATCAGGCAATTAATGCCTACCAGTTAATTAATTAATGTGTTACCTTCTTTGGGAAAGGGATAGAGTAGAGAGAACAGGTGGTGAAGTGGAAGAGAGATAGAAAGCTTAATTCATTTACAACCCTGCCATTGCGCGTTTTTTTATAGAGCTGTGTTGCAAGCCTCTCTGGTGTCAAGTAGAGGCATCGCGGTTTTTTAAAGCTGTGTAGCCATTTTATTAGTTATTTTACTTCGCCGACGGTTCTGCTACAATACCGACGAAGGAGGGTGCCGTGAAGGGCATTAGGATATGATAGTCTTAATCGCTGCCGGTACTGCCAATGTGATCAGAGCTATGCATTCATCACTTTAACAGTTTAACAACAACCAACACAATAACACACCAATGCACATGAGAAAAATGTATGATGTTGTTGGCTTGCCTGAAAGTAGTCTTGAACTCAAGACCTCATGGTTTATAGTCAAACGCGCCAACTACTCAGCCAACAAGCACCCTCTTTGTTTATTGTTACATATCCAAGTAGAAATTGTATTTTGTTTTTAAGCGGTGTCTTTGATAGGATTCGAACCGACAATTTCCGGCATGACAGGCTAGTACACTACCCACTCCACCACAGGGGAACTTATATTTCTATATTATAAATATCAGTTAAGCTGGAGTTAATATCTGAATATAGTTACGGAACAGGTGCCTGAGTGGCATGGCAGTCTCATTGAAGGGAGACAATTAATATTATATTTATATATACTATGTGAGAGGCCTTAAATGTAGGTGCATCGAATTTGTTCAGTGCCGTTTACTACAACACTAGCCGGAGTACCAACTAAATTGAGGTTAATATGTGACCATTTACACAATATGTCTTTTTTTACCATTCACTACTCCTTATTTTCGGTACCAGTCTCATTTTCTCAAGCCATAGGACGAGTACTTTTGGATCATTTGTCACCAAATTTTCCGCAGGGATATTTGCATAATTTGTTTAAAAATTTTAGTTATAGAGCATACAGAATTGAATCTATTTTCGTTGGCGTAGCTAGACATTTTTTCTAGGGGGAGCATCAATGAAAAATTTGCAGACACTTAAAATTTTCAAAGTTAGTGTTAATTAGTACAGTCTGTAGAATAGACTACAGCAATTAAGACTGATATATAAAACAATAAAAATTAAAGGGTGTTCTATCAGTTAATGCAATTTTGACTATGTAATTTAGACAATTTGCCGTATCTTGGAAACCATAAGAGGCAAACTCTTGAAATTTTAAAAATCGCTAAAACTAAAAAATTCCATAACTTAAAATGTCAAAACGAAAAATCGCTCAAATTAAAAAAGCTCCTAAAGGAAAAAGCACCAAAATTAAAAAAACCGCAAAAACATTAAAACTAAAAAGCTCGACAAAAAAGACGAAAAAAAGCACTAAAACATAAAAAAATCTATAAAACTAAAGTTATTGTCAAAAAACGAAAAAAAAATCGCCAAAAACGAACTAAATTACCAAAACGAAAAAAAACTCCAAAACAAAAAAAATTTTTTAAAAAACGAAAAAATCGGCAAAACGAAAAAATTGTTGAACTAAAAAAATTACCAAAAAATGAAAAAATTCCCAAAACCGGAAAAAGTGCCAAAACTGAAAAATCGCCAAAACTAAAATAAATCGCTAAAAATAAAAATGTCGTCAAAAAGCGAATAAAGCCAAAAACCAAAACCAAAAAAATTGTCAAAAGTAAAACAATCGGCAAAAAAAATCGCAAAAAAACCAAAAAATCACCAAATGAAATAAACGTTAAAACAAAAAAAATCCCCAAATCAACAAAAAAAAAACTTTAAAAATAAAAAAAGTAAAATTAAACGAACAAATTTTCAAAATGAGAAAAAAGTGCAAAAGTGAAAGTGGATATATGGTGGATATATGTGTATTTGTACGCAACCCTTCGTGCGCGAGCCAAATTCGCACTTTACTGAATTTTTAGTACATTTTTTCTCTTGTTCCTTGGAGTTTTTATCATCTAGTTCTTTCTGAATATAACGTCTAAGAAGTAAAATTCTTATTTGATTTTCCATCTCTGAACAAAAGTAAACCTATTTATACATATATATGTACATACTTAAAAGAGCTTTAGCATGAACAGATTTCTTTGTTTGCCTCTGTATCTGGCTGCCAAAATATTTGTTAGTTAAACAACTGATGAGTAAGTTCATTAAGGGTGTCTTTCTGGTGGTGAAATTGTTTTCCATAGTCTTGTCCTTCAGGCTTTGTACATTCTGTTTGCCTAAAATCATTGAACAAACGAGCATGTACAAGTGGTTGTTTAGTTTTTTTTCTCAGATACGAACAGAAAAGTTGTTTCGGATGTGGAAAAAGTTTTTAGGACAAATTGAATTGTTAAACCAGAGTACAAACATAAGTACATAAATATATTAAATTTAATAAACGTGTTCGCTTTAATTAGGTTTCTATTTCAAAATATATTTACATATATCCCATAAGAAAGAAGAAGGATTATGACCAAAGGGCATAATTTTTGTTCGCGATGTTCTTATTGGGACTCTTAAGTCGGGGTTCTCTTTTTCAGATAAATTTTCAGAGATCGGACAACTTTTGTTTAATTATACAAATCGTCTAAAGAAACGTAAAACCATGTAAGTGGAAAGACGTAAAAGACTCGGGTTTTAATTAATTATATTGTACAACAAACTTAAATAACAATGTTGTAACGACTAGCCCCCATTAACACAAAGTTCAGTTATGTTCATTTTAATTTAAAGTTGATTAACCATCAGTTTGCCTGAATGTAAGTTTCAACTGAAAGTTGACAATTTTTATTAGCAATAACAAATTTGTGCTAGCTTGTGCTATCAAATTTTGTGATTGTCTGCAATAAAATATTTTTGTGAAATGCAAAAATGTTTGCATTTTATATAAACAATGTTATAGACCAAATGCATCTGCGTACGATTTCTGCACTAAGAAGTTCTGCATTCACCTCAAAAACTTGGAGTCTATTGTGTTGAAAATGTTTCTGTTAAATATTTTTAATATAAAAAAAATTATTATTTTCAAATGTCAATAATTTCTTCCAGTTAAGAACTTAAACTCAAAACGATTCCAGTTAAATTGAACTGAAATTTATTAGGTAAGTCAACTTTATGTTAATGAGCTTTTACTATAATAGCCAAGATTTAAATTTTGAGTTTAGTACTAATTGCAGGCTAATATTTTTATTGTTAACGGCCCTAATTATATCATCGAATTTTCCTTATTGGCACTTACAGTCAAATTCCATTAACTTACTTTTGAATCTGTCAAAAAGTTGAATCAGTGTAGTTTCGGTTAGCAAGTTACAGAAAATGAGTAAGTTTAAAAATATTTGCAAGTATAAACAAATTGCCGGAATTCCCGGTCTGTCACTTTAACACATTGTTAAAGTGAAGCGGCATAGAAAATCTTTAATCTTACGTTTAAGATATAATATTAGTTTAGCTCTTTTATGGAAAACACCACCAGAATCATTTTAAGCCTCCATCGCTTCGCTGCATGGGTTTTTTTCACCTTGGTAAAAAAAAGGGTAAAACAGTCCGTCAATAGCGATGTATTTCAATATATAACAGCTCGTGCTAAAACTGCCCTGTATGGTAGAAATTAAGAAATATATGAAAGAAAATAAGAAGATAGAAATATTCCATTCCTAATGTTTTCATTATTTTCCGCTGTGCTGTCTGCATCATGTCGTATAAGCATTATACTTTATATGCATATCGCTCATACGTCTTTTTCCATTACCTGTTGGTGATTATGAAATAATATGAGCAATATGAAATAAAAATATAGTGGTCATACGCCACGATGCACTGTGTGGCGAGGGCAGCCAAAAATGAAAAAAATAAATGTTATAACCAGCAACAGTTATAAGAGAAATGGCAAAAAGGTCTTATTTAACCATTAAAATTGACGAATTCTTATAATGGTTATAATCGACCACTATCGTAAGATATATTTCATTTTGGTCATCGTAACCAATATAAGTGAGGAAAATTTTTTTTTGGTCATCGTAACCAATATAAGTGAGGAAAATTTTTTTTTGGCTATGAATAAATATTATACCAACCAAAAAAGTTTTTTTGTTACTAATAACCATTATCGAAAGTAATTATATTTTTCGGTTATCGATAACCGGATACATATCATATTTTAGATGTAATGGATGCATTTCTAAGGGGGTTTTAAGGCAAGAAATTGAAAGTAAACAAAACGGGCAGTTTTGTAAAATATTTTTATTAATTTTATAAATAAAATACTACTTAAATTAAACTGCTATAACCAAAAACAAAATTACTTTCGATAATGGTTATTGGTAACCAAAACAATTTTTTGGTTGGTATAATAGTTATTCATAACCAAAATAATATAATTCTTACGATGATGGTTAAAAATAACCAAAAACAGATAAAAGCTATTTTCTAAAAACATATTCTTTAGCAAGAAAAACAACAATTATTTTCGCACCCGATTACGACTAAAAATTTTACCCTTTTTCAAGCAAATAATGTATGTGAAACACCTTCGCCAATTAACTATTTTCTAATCTTATAGCACGTTCAGACTTACAGTGTTAATTATCTCAATCGTGATTAAGTGCTAATCACCTCAAAAACGAGAGGTTTTTGCATACGCATAATCACTTCAAATTGATATGATTATAAGTCAATAATTTCGTTAAACACGTACAAATAGAGTGGAGCGTTGGTGTATCGAATACCTCCGGAATGATGCATCTAGCTAAATTTGATACAAACACAATTTTTTTTAATTTTTTGCGACATATCTTTTAGCCCTCTACCACAGCTGGAAGCTAGAGAAATTATATGAATTTTACATTAATTTGCTTCATTAATATAGAAAAAAATTTTAATAATTTGTTAAGGCTACACGTAAAAAATATTTTTGTGCCGAATGAAAAAAGTTTAAGATCGAGGAGATCTGACAAAATATAAGAAAGTTATAAGCCATTAAGTGAAAAAGTTGATTTTATTTTCCATACAAAGCTATTTAAAAAAAATTTTTTTTAATACAAACTGATTTAAATTAATTTTGTATGAAGAATAACTAAAAAATAATATGGCTGTTTTCGCTTAATAACTTTCTTATTTTTTGTCAGGATTTAGCAATTGCATCCATCATGTGATCGTCACAAAATTATCTTTGAAATACAGCCCGAAAAAATATACTTAAAATACTTAGTATATTTCTTCATCTTAATGGAGCAATTTAAAATGATAGTTTTTTGGGAAAGGTCTAAAATATACCTTTTTAAACTTTTAAGGCCTGTAACTCTATACTTTTTTATACTATCGGCACAATCAGTGTATTGAATGAAAGAATGGAGAGATATCTATACAACAGTGTGCAATTTATTTTATTTTGATGAGCCGTGCTCGGAATTTTCGCCAATAAACAAAAAAACTAAAAAAAAACTTGTTTTTTGCAAATATCGGGAAAACTCTTATAAAGAAAAATAAATGAATATCATTTTCGTGTTCAGCGACCTCAAATTATCTAAGAAAATGTTTTTTTTTGTAAGATATGACAAAGACTTAGAAGTTCGAAAATCTCCTTCATTATTTCATCTTAAGTTTGTTTCAAATCTGACGTTGTATATATAAAATAGTGGATATTTTGAGTGTAAAACAGCTATAAAGAATATATAATGTTGCATCATATGATGTTTCACAAATTGATCAATTTGATCTCATATTCAAAATCTTGATGCTGCGGTAGAGGGCTAAAAATAGGTCCCAATATTTTTTTCACTATTTTTCCCATGTATCTAAAAATAAAATGCAACCTTTTTTTGCTATTCGAAATTGAAATTGGAAAAAAAATCTAACGCTCCACCCTAACGTACAATTGCCTGAATATAACTCATACTGACTACCCAGCAAAAAAAAATCCGTCTACCGGAAGCAGGTTTGTAAGGGAGAGATTTCGGTACACTCCCTTACCAATCTGCTTCGGTATTACATGTCGGTATGGGATGTCCCACTTGGTATGTCTGGAGGTACAAGCTTCTTCCTGCGCATCTTATATGAATTAACCTCATGTCTTTTTTATATGTATATAATTAAAAAAAACTTTTACACTACAATTTACTTTTATTAAATACTTTTTGCTCGCGTATTGAATCAGGAATCGATCCCACGATCTCCGCATGGTAGGCTAGAACACTAACCACTAAGCTACCGAAGCCCCTTTGTTTTCATACACAATTTAATGGAAGAATAAAAAATCAAATTACGAAATAAATATAATACTCGCATCCATATTTGTATCCACGTCAGCGAGAGAGGATGCACTATAAAAAAGTTTGAGTTGAAAAAACTTCGGTTTTAAGAAACATGAAAAAAATATAAATAGCCGACCACCTTTCCCTTGTGTGCGTTAAATTTCTTCATTCGTTTACGTTATTGCAACCTCGTAAGGCAGAGCGGATGCACTGTGTGCTCTTGCGCATCTCCGAAGCCCTTCTATTTAATCTTACTGCATCCTTGTACCAGCTTTATTTTTGCTGGGTATGGTCACGGACCAAACAGACACGACACGAACAGCTCGCTCTTGACAGACTGGCGCTCAAAAGAGAAATAAGAAAGTATTGGTGTTCAACTTTGTTTTGTTTTTCGCATACATTTGTAAAATTTGCTAAATCCCAGCAAACCAAAACATTCGAAAATAATATCGCATTCGAATGTTGCGCACACGTTTCTCGGACAAAACACCCGCGAACGGCTATCGAAGTCGGAAAGAGAAAGAGCTGCTAGAGCTCACTCGTCGCTCAGTTTGTAGCAGCAAATCTTTCGATTTCGATGTTTCGCTGACAAATCAATAGCGAACCAATATCGAAGAAATATCGATACCACAAAAATGCAGGAAAAAATAATTTTTCAAGATTGTTATCTTTATTTTTTAATTTATCTATTTTATTGTAAATGGAATAATTATTTATTTTAAATTTTAACTTACGCTGCATTCAATCAGCAGATTCGAACACGGTACCTCCAGGCTAACAGATTAGCACACATCCACTAGGCTATCGTGGCAAATTTTTTTCTATTCAATTATTGCACACATGAATTGCACCATGTTCTGAAAACGCAGCGTTTTCAAATCGCTTATGGGTTGAAAAACGCATTTCGGCATATTCTGAAAACCGAACGATTTGCTAGCGTTTTGCTATTTTGCGAAGTTGTGTTCGAGCAATGAAAACATATTTTTTATTATAACAAAACATAAGCAAACAAATAAATTTTAAATTAAAATTCCTACAGCGTTCCTGCTTGTTATACTGGCTTTAAAAAAACTATAATCATCGCCAGTTCATAAGTAGACAATTGGGACAGACAATTGACAAACTCAAAGCAAATTTTTTAATTGCATGTTTTTAATTAAAATCATGAAAAAACGTTACAACTTTTTCTTCAAATAAAAAGAAAACATATTAAATTTAAATTGTGCATCATTTTATTTTCTCTTTAAGGTGCATATTAAATAAAGTAGACCAGATCGCTTCAGTATACACTAGGTGTTTGAAAACGCAAAATTTCTAGCGTTTTCGTTTGTCAGAACACCTGCTTTGCATTTTCAAATCGAAAACGCCAATTTTAAGCGATATGCGTTTTTCAGAACATGGGCAATAGATTGCTAAAAACTAGACCTAATTTACTAGCCATAACAACTCAATTTATATAAATGTAGCTCTACCTAAAAAAATTTTTTTTCATACTTATGCTTATATGTAATTTACACGATGACTTTTTAGAATGATTTTTTTTTACTTTGTGGTTAAACAGTG
Source organism: Panzeria rudis (assembly GCA_956483635.1). Classification (NCBI taxonomy): domain Eukaryota; kingdom Metazoa; phylum Arthropoda; class Insecta; order Diptera; family Tachinidae; genus Panzeria; species Panzeria rudis. The sequence continues at coordinate 115,620,038 of OY101448.1, forward strand.
TATAAGGGCGTTTAGCGGGATGCCAAAAGAAATTTATTTTCTTAGGCAATATCTGTTGTTGTTATTTAGTTAACCGCATTTTTCCTCGTCCGACCATCAACTCAAAATAAGAAGTCTTCGTCTAAATCCCTTATTAATCTTTTTCTACCAGAAGAAAAAAAATACAAGGCAAAGAAGTTTCAGTACGAGTTCTTTTATTAATTTTAAATATCTAAAATATGATATTTAGTTTGTAGCAATGTGATCTTTTTTAATCATTTTACATTTTGTATAAGAGTTTTTGGGCAAAAAAGAAGAATACTGTTATACCTGGGTGCAAATTATGGCATTCCATAGCGATTGAAATTTCAATACAATTTAAATACAAATTTGCCTCCTGGAGGTTAGTGCAAACAAAATTTCTTATTAACAATATTTTCGATTGAAATTATGCACTACATATATAGAAAATTTCCCCATCGATTTTCGAAAAAAATTATGGAACCAAACTGCACACAAAACCGTTCAAAAAAAAAATAAAAATTTACAAATCGGTTTACAAATGACAAAGTTATGCATAGCGGAGCAAATTTCCGCCTCCGATTTAAAAAAAATTGCAGACAAACGCTTTCAAACAAAAAAACAAATTTTTGAAAATCGGTTGACAAATGACAGAGTTCTGCATGGGGGGAGGGAATTTCCCCGTCAGATTTCAGAAACAAATTATAGGACCAAACTGCCGACAAACCCTTTCAGACAAAAAAAGAATTTTTAAAATCGGTTCACATATAACAGAGTTATGCGTGTACAAACATAAAAAAAGTAAATAGATACACATAAATTGATAACCTTTTCGTTTTGTGAAGTCGGTTAGAAATTGTCCAATTTTGTATGCTCTGGGCCCTGTTCCACAAAACAACTTATCAACTTTTCCCTTTGCACTTATCAAATTGTTCGTCAATTTGCAAAACTTTGTGTTCCTCAGAACTATAAAATTTGATAAGTGATAAGATGAAAGTGATAAGTGTAATTTGCAAAGTCTTTGCAATTTTTATACTCTCTTTGCAATTTCTGTTCCACGTACGTTCTCTTGTGCAAAGTGCAAAGTTAATATTGAAAAGTGTAATTTGCAAAGACTCTGCAAATAATTATGTAGTTTCGTTCCACAAAAACTGTAAATTCTATTTTTGCAAAACAAATTTTGATAAGTTTGTCAAAAATTTGCAAGGTAAACGATTGCTTTACAAATTCATATTGTTATAACTAGTGAAGCTTTCAAAATGTTAAGACGTTAGTTTTTGTTCGACAAAAGTGAAGACGCGGTCATAACAAGAAATTATAGAGACCGAATTAATTTTTCGGGACTACAAAACGTTATCTAAAAGAGTACTTCCGTTTAAATCAAATTCAAGTTGATTTAATTTTAAATAAAATTAGAGAAAAATTATAGCACACAGCGCAGTCACTCTCTGTCGGCTGCTAAAGCCCAAAAAAACTGTACCTCGCATAGGCCCATGTTTTTTGCCGATGCCAGTTGCAGGGATTGGGCTTTTTTCAAAACTTCCTCCCAGGCTTCAAAATGAAATGTTAACTTTAATATGTTCTAAATATTTACAATAATTAATATTTGTACGTAATTATTATTTAAACTGAAATAACTTCCGACTTATTTACAATAATTTTATAAAAAAATACTTTATTGTTTTGAAAACTACCAAATAAAATTTCCTTTTTTTCCTTAATACTTGTAAAACTGCAAGTTTTTTCCATTTTTATTTTGCGGCTCATTTTAACAAGTTACATATATTTTAGCAATGTAAAGTGAAAAGTGATAAGACATAAATGCAAAGATATGATTAAAGTCTTTGTGGAACACTTTGCAGATTCACTTTGCAAGGCGAGCGCAAAGAGTGCAAAGTCTTTGCAAAGAGAGCAAATTCTTTGCAAAAATTTGCTTAGTGCAAAGTGATATTTGCAAAGAATATTAGGGGAAATCACTCTTCGTAGGAAACTGCTATTGCAGACCTTGCAGGTCATGAAAGTTTAGGATATATGCTACAATATGCAACACAATAAGAACAAAATAGCGGAAATCACTCTTTGTGGCATATTTGCACCTCTAGGATATAAACTATCATTTTCTGCTACAAAGAATGAGTGCCTTCTTCTAACATGCAGGAAATACATACATACATATATGTATTATGTATAACTATGTAATTTTTCAAATGTACCATAAAAAACTACTTTTAATATTTTCTTAATTTATTATTTGTAGATTAATTCTGAACTAACATTTATTAAAGATGCATACATTTGATATTTAAATACATAAAATAAATGAACAAATAATATAAACGTACACACACAAACCAACTTTGTTTACTTTTCTTGTTGAAGCCAACTATTAGTTTGTATTTTATTTTCATGTTTATGTTTTATACACTCTCAGAGGCCTCTCTGAGTAATTTTGCTAATTGCATATATGCTAGACAAGTTTCCTACAGTTTTTAGTATTGCATATCTGCTACTGTGTAGGAAATTTTAGTTTCTTATATTTTGTTCTTGTTGCGTTGCATATTGTAGCATATATCCTAGACTTGCATGACCTGCAAGGTCTGCAATAGCAGTTTTCAACGAAGGGTGATTTCCCCTAAAATAAGAAACTAACATTTCCTACACAGTAGCAGATATGCAATAATAAAAACTGTAGGAAACTTGTCTACCATATATGCAATTAGCAAAATTACTCAGAGAGACCCTCTGAGAGTGTATAAAACATAAACATGAAAATAAAATACAAACTAATAGTAGGCTTCAACAAGAAAAGTAAACAAAGTTGGTTTGTGTGTGTACGTTTATATTATTTGTTCATTTATTTTATGTATTTAAATATCAAATGTATGCATCTTTAATAAATCTTAGTTCAGAATTAATCTACAAATATAAATTAAGAAAAAATTAAAAGTAGTTTTTTATGGTACGTTTGAAAAATTACATAGTTATACATAATACATATATGTATGTATGTATTTCCTACATGTTTGAAGAAGACACTCATTCTTTGTAGCATGAAATGATAGTTTATATCCTAGAGGTGCAAATATGCCACCAAGAGTGATTTCCGCTATTGTGAAACAGAAATACTTTGCCTAAAAATACAAATTGATTAGTGCAAAGTGAAAAGTTTTTTGTGGAATAGGGCCCTGGTCACAGCTGTAATTGAAATTTGTAAACAAATTCTGTAATATGATACACAAAAATTGGCCTACTTTAAGACCTTGTGGCACCCTTCAAATTTTAAACTTAAGCTGAACTATACTTCTTTTAGAGACACTATGTAACAAGAAAAATGGCGGAGAGTAAACCTATATTTTGTTGATGTGTTAACTACAAAACAATAGAAATTTTAAATTCTATGGATACATTTTTGTTATAACTTTTTTTTAATTTGGGATTTTTAAAGATGATGCTCCACTGATTTTACCATAACTTATGAAGCGGTTGTCCAATTTTATTACAAAAACAACTAAAAAACTTTAAACGAAATTACCTTTAAGCCGTTTTAACATTATTTTTTATATACCCTATGGAACGCAAGGATAAAAAATATATATTTTATGCAAAATCGAAATATACTTTATATACTAAAAATTTATAAAAAATCGAAAATTGCAAAACGATACCATTTTTATTCACTCGCCGTAAGGCCACAAATAAATAAGTTTTATTTCACGAAAATCGATTGATGAATATTAATTTTATTCACCATAAAGTGAAATTACCTGGTTTTTGAAAAAAAATCGAGCTTTGGAGACGTGGCTCTACCGATTTTATCATAACTTGAAAAAAGGCTGTCCAATTCCTTCACAATAAAGTAAAAACTTCAAATAAAATTACCTTTAAGCCATTCCAATATTTTTTTTATGTACTCAACAATTTCGGAATTATTCATACCTCAATGACGAAAAATGTATCTTTTTTAAGAAAAATTGGAAAATTTTAATTTTTGAATTATGTATAAAAAATCGAAAATGGCAAAAACTTTAAATTTTTGTTGACAAATGATAACGCCACTTATATTACAAATAAAATAAGCTTTATTTCATGAAAATCGGCGTTTTGAAAGTTTACATCTGGGATTTATTTTAGGGAGAGTTAAATTCCCCCCCCCCCCCCTTTTACACATAGTTAAACTGATTGGGCATAGTATATCTTGTAGGCCTTATTTTTAACGTATAAGACTTGTTCAGCATTTCTATGTAAAATAGCACGGTTAACATTTTTGTCGAACATTTAACCCTCTAGCTCTTCGGAGTATGGGTCTGTTTGAACCATAAATAAATAAGGGGCAAAAAACTCCCCTTCCACAAAAATTTTCGACGTGGTGTTTTACATAAAATTGTTGAACACATTATGCATCTTAAACGAGTCAGGATAACTACGAGTAAAAGGGAGGAAATTGAACTCCGCCTAAAATAAATCCTAGATGTCAATTTTCGAAACGCCGATACACGTATGTATTATTTTGGTGACTTTTTCCAGAATCATTTTTAAAAAACTTGTTATTAAAAAAATTTTGCTATTGTTGTACAGTCCAAATATTCGCAATTTTAGCAAAAATTAGGTGATTTTACTTTATTATGAATAAAATCAATATTTATTAATCGATTTTCATGAAATAAGGCTTTATGATCAGTTAATAAAATTGGTAAGTTTTTGCCCTTTTGAACTATTTATAAATTTTTTAATAATAAAAATTTTCCAATTTTGCATAAAAAATATATTTTTCGTCATTGCGGTCCAAATAATTCCGAAACCACTTAGAATGTAAAAAAATAATGTTGAATCGGCTTAAAGGTAATTTTATTCTAAGTTTTTTAGTGTTTTTTGTAAGGGAATTGGATAACCCGTTTCGTAGTTATGATGAAATTAGGGTAGCATCCTCTTGAAAAAACCCCAATTAAAAAAAAAACATACCCATATAATTCTAAATTTCGACTGTTTTTGTAGTTAGGGGACGATAACACACCAAAAAAACATATAATGGTGATCAAAGTTCATGACAAAAGTATCATTTTGTTGCCTGTTTAGAAGATGATATATATCCATTTTTTAAATAATTTTTTTCATTTGTATTCCACTGTGCGATGTTAGGTTCAATACTCCAAAAAACTACAAATTAAGGTCGAAACCAAGCAAAGCGTATAAAATTAATTTTACCGAACGCCGAACACAGCCTTTTGCCGACTTCCGACACCAAACATTAGGTCAGGCACTAATTAATATAAGAACCCTCCCTTGTTTGGGTAAGATGCCTAAACATATATTCGACTTACAAAACAGAAATTTTCTATTCTTTATTTGAAAGTTAAATTTATTCTCGCCGTATTACTCGTATATTATTTTTCATAGCGAAACGATGATACCGGTATGATATCGGTATTTGAATACCCAACTATATATATTAACATTTACAAAATTAGTAAGAAAATTAATAATATCAGTTGTAATTAATTATATATGTGAGTACATGCTAATGTGTATGGTGAAGTATATTTATATTATATGTATATGAATATACATATTTAAAGTATATATGCTGATATATGGATATATCTGCTCATATATGGCCATATACCCTTAATTTTCGGATCCAAATCATATATGCCCGCACATATATGATCCATACATAATTTTTTTTAACTGGGTACCGGAATTTTACAACCGAAAACAATTACGGTATCGGTGGTGATACTGGTATTCAATTTTAAACGGCATTTAATAGGTAGCGGTATTAATTAGGGTATCGGTTGCCAACCCCGGAAAAAATGCAAAATAAGACATGTTTTTAAAGAAAACAGAACTTTACTTCTTTCAATAAAAGAAAAATGTGGGAGATCTATGATTTTTAAATCGAATTTAGCTAGATTTTTAAATCCAATTAAGATTGTTGAAGAAATGTGTAGCACAACAATAGTAGTGGATCAGTTACTATCGATAGCGGCAAAATATATCGATTGTTTTCAAATAGTAATCAATTTCAGAATATAAACATCGATAGTCACAAAAACAAATAAATATCGACTCTATCGATAATTCCTTTGATAGTTATCCACCTCTAATTTGTAGGAACTCAACGAACATAGACTAAGACAGCAATAGTGTAGAGCAGCGTTGCCCAATCCCTGTGTGCTTGGAGCTCATTTGTTTATGTAAAAGCACTTAGCTATACCCTGCAGACAAAGTAACTAGTATGTAGTTAGAACTATAGTAGTTGCTTTTTACTTCAGATTAGTTGTCCATCTGTCCTTTTTTCATATATCGAACTATAATAAACTAACATTTCCTACACAATACTAGATATGCAATACTAAAAACTGTAGGAAACTTGTGTAGCATATATACAATTAGCAAAATTACTCAGAGAGACTCTCTGAGAGTGTATAAAATATAAACATGAAAATAATATACAAACTAATAGTATAGGTTTCAACAAGAAAAGTAAACAAAGTTGGTTTGTGTGTGTACGTTTATATTATTTGTTCATTTACTTTATGTATTTAAATATCAAATGTATGCATCCTTAATAAATGTTAGCTCAGAATTAATCTACAAATAATAAATTAAGAAAATCTTAAAAGTAGATTTTAATGGTACATTTGAAAAATTACATAGTTATACATCATACATATATGTATGTATGTATTTCCTACATGTTTGAAGAAGATACTCATTCTCTGTAGCAGAAAATGATAGTTTATATCATAGAGGTGCAAATATGCCACCAAGAGTGATTTCCGCTTTTGTAACTCTTAAAAAAACTTTGGCTCAACCTTGGTATGAATATACATTCCGCATATTTCAAGGCAAGTACTTATACCTGAAAATTTTTTCCTCTCTTGACTAGTATCGTTATTTTCTCGACTACAACTAGGAATATGATTGTCCTTTTTTGACTAGTAACATTACAACTAGTAATATGACTGTCACAAGCGTATCTAGTTGTAAATTTAGCTGCTGGGTAGGCTGTGTATTTTAATACACACACTCAGAACTAAGCACTAGCAATACGAAATGCACAAACAACTTTGTTGCTATAGGCTGTGTGTTTTAATACACACACAGAACTAAGCACTAGCAATACGAAATGCACAAACAACTTTGTCATATTAGTTTTTTTTCGTTCTTTACTGTATACACGCAAGTGCAAAGCAAAAATAAATAAATATATGAAATATTTTTTTTTTGTATGTATTGGTTTTTACAACAAAAAATATTGAATAAAAACTAGTTTTTCCTTATATGTTTGGTGTTTGCTCTTCCATAAGAAACTTTTGGACACCCCTGGTGTAGAGCAGTGAAGTTAGATGCATTGCACAATTGTGGTAGCCATACACGCATTCTTACTCTCTTTCCTTGAGTCCTCAATGAGACTGCGACGATAGCACATGCATAGCGGACTGTATTAAATTTTTTTATTAGTCCACTGAAAGAAAATAAATATGTGTATGCGAAAACTATTTTATGTTGATAAATGCTTTAGCAATATCCAATGTGTTTTATGTTACGAAACATTAGAGGAAACAAATGAGTATTTATTCAATCGGCATTTTAATTCTTTTCATAATGAATTTAATGGAAAAGAAAGGGACACGATTTTAAATGAAAAATAATAATATTTTTTTACAAAAACTAAGAGGATGGTTGTTTGATGTGGAAAAAAGTTCAACGCAAAATTTAGTTAAATTCCAGTGATTGTAACGCTTATAAGTTTTATTTTAAAAATTACCTTTTAATCATTATTTCTTGAGTTTTATTCTTCGCTTAGAAAATAAAGGCTTTTTCTGAGTTTATTTATTCCTCAGGAAAAAAAAAATAATTTTTTAACATTTATTTTTTGCTTAGAACATTACAGTTACTTTTTGAATTTTATTTGTTTTTTGCTTAAAATAAGTAATTTTTAAACTGAATAATATATAAAAAAATTTATTTAATTTAACAAATAAGAATTTTTGTAAAAATAAATATGCAAGAGTTTTTGCAAAAACTCTTATTTGTTAAATTAAATTAATTTTTTATATTTAATTCATTTTAAAAATTAATTTTTTAAGCAAAAAACAAAATTCAAAAAGTATCTGTTTTTTCTAAGGAATTATTAAAGCTCAAAATATAACTGTAATGGTTTAATTAAAAAAATAAATCTCAGAAAGTAATTTTTATTTCTTAAGTAAAAAATAACCCTCAAAAAATAATTTTTATTTCGTGAGGAATAAATAATACTGTAAAAAGTACTTTTATTTTCTGAGGAATAAATAAAACTAAAGAAATAAATTGTATTTACTGAGGGATAAATAAAACTCAGAAAATAATCGGTAAAGTGGTTTTTTAATAAAAAAACTTAATCAAATAAAAATTAATGCATCTATAGGTAGTCCATGCACAAGGATTATTTTGGTGTATTCTTTATGCACGTAGCACTTCTCTTTCAACTTTATTTTTTAGTTTTTAATAATATTTTAAAAATAATCGTTATTTTCGGTCCCTGCTAAATTCTTTTTTAATGCCCCCTTATTCTGCAACTCGCTAAAGCTAATCGCCATCGCTAAAAATCTATAAAGTCGATTTATCGTTTTTGGCTACGAATGCAAGTTTGTAACGCATATTGCTAAATTAGATAATGTCTTAAAAATTTAATCCGCTGAAGTTTTAGTGTTTTATGTCATCGCCAAAAAATTTTAATTTTATATTTGTTCAGCATTTTAGCTATCGAGATTTGGAATAAGGGGCTGGACTATTATTTTAAATAATTTAAAAAAATTGTTCTCAAGAAAGACAAATAATTTAAGCAAATTCATTATAGAAACAAATAAAATTTTAGCAAGCTTAAATAATATTTACATGGGTTAAAAAATATGCGAAAAATATTTTATGATAAGCAATATTCAAAGGAAAAAAATAAAAATAAAAACTTTAACAAAAGTAGTATTTTTTTTTTGTTCACTACAAATACAAACAAATACAACATTCGGTAACTGTTTGCTCGTAAAATTATTAAAATTGCCCATACAATTTGTTGTCAAAATATTTTTAGATACATTTTGCAACAAAATATATGGAAAAATCTACTAATTCAACGCATAAACTGTTACCAAATGTTTCGTGAACTCCCCTATTATGAAAATAAATAAAGTTATAATAAGACCTGAGGTAACTTCAAACATACATACATGTGTTAAAATATTTATTTTTTCTGTGTACTTGATAGTACTTCTTTTAGATGAGACAACTTTTCTTACAGTGTTATATATTGTTTACTCACCAATACAATTATAGTTTTATTTCTGACACCACTGGTGTAGAGCTTCAAAACTATCGATAGTCGCTCTACTCTATAGTTTGATACTATCGCATTTTTAAAGAAATGCTATAGTTTTAACACTTCGTCCATTAAAACGTTTTTTAATTATTTAACAAATCTTATATCGAAATTTGTTTAGCAAATCTTTTATAAAATAAAACTATTTTTTATGAGTCTATAATTATCTCATACAATGTTTTATATATTCTTTTAATAATAACATTAAATTAAAATGGATGTTAACTTCAAAACGGCTGGACCGATTTTCTTCAAACGAAAAATAGAAAATTTTAGGTCAATCACCTTTCAAACAAAATTAACTAAATTAAAATCGATCCAGCCGTTTTGGAGCTACCTTGCCACAGATGATACAGCTAGAAAAGAGATGATAGCTTCTAAACGGCTTGACCGATTTTCTTCAAACATATCTAAGAACACTCGATCAAGTCAGCTTTCAAATAGAAAAAAAAAACTCAATCAAAATCGGTCCAGCCGTTTGGGCTCTATGATGGCGTACACAGACACCCAGATACATACTACAAACTTATAACACCCCTCTTTTTTTGTTGGGGGTTAAAAAGACAATGTCGAATTCTTTACCGAACTAAATTTTAGTGCAAATTTTATTCAAATATACTATATGAACAATGCACAGTGGGACAGTATCAAATTATTTGGAACATGAGGCATTTCTAAACGGAGAGCTTTATCGAAATAAAATTTAACATGGACATAGCAGAGAAACATTTATATATTATATGTCAGTTCTCTTGCGTGCTCAGGAGCGGAGGTATGAAGTCTCAAATTAGGGCACTTCGGCCCTGTAAAATTTTTTACTGCCTACCATTTTTTGGTTTCTCATCTTACTTATACTTATCTCTTATAGTTAGTAAGTTATACTCATTTGAAAATTTAAATCTCTCAATTTTTCAAGGCTTCGGTCCAGTATTTTTCAGGTATCGGATCCAAATATCATCCGATTTATAAAATTTTTTCTTCATAATTTAAAGAAAAAAATTTCAAGGAGTCTAACAAAAATTGCATGAAATTCTGCCATCTGCGTTGAAACATAATCAATTTTTAAATGAAATATAAAAAAATTCTCGAAAATTTTTGCTAAAAAAAAACCCATCACTCTTTTACACACATATATATTTGGAACGATTTTCCGTCGTCCCACGTCAAATTTGGTTTGTAAACAGACCGGATTCGGCTATGTGCCATCTTCAGTGTTCTATTGAATACTAAATCGTTTTTCTGTTGTACGTTGTTTCTTTTATAATTCGTTTGTATACCTAACTGCCTTCCTTGATCCCTCTTGATCCCTTTTATATTCTGCTCCCTATTTCTCTCTCTCCCGCTCTTTCTCTCTCTCTCTCTCGCCTCTATATGCTTTTGTGTGTCTCTACCTGCTACCTGTTTCTCTTACTATTATGTTTGTGTTTAATATTTGGTTTATAATCTGCTCTATTAGTTATTAGTTGTTCTATCCCTACCTAGGTACTAATCCGTAATTGTACGTTTCTGGGTAATCCTTTTGTCTTGTTCATTTTCTACTAAGTTGCCTGGACTATTGTTTTCTTTTGTGTAAAAATATTTTAAGGGTTCAAATATTATGTCTGAAGCAGTGTTTATTTGTTCATTTATTATTCTTCCGTCAAATATTTTTTGCTTGTATATTTCCATGTTCTCTAATACGTTCAGTCGCCGTCCTTTATGTTGTGAATGTAATAGTTTAACTGTTTTTCTAATATGTCCTGGTGTACTTTTGTTATCGAATATGTGGTTTGCGAAATTCGATTCTGGTGTTATTCCTGGTTCTCCCAGTTTCATGTTGTAGTCTCTCATGTGCTCGCGAAATCTTGTTTTTATCTTTCTTCCAGTTTGTTCGATATAACTGTGTTGGCATGTGTAAGTTAATTTGTACACTCCTTGTTTATCTAGGAAGTCTGTTTCGTTTGTTCTGTTCTGTAGTATTCTACCCAAGTTGTTTCTTGTTTGGAATGCTGTGTTAATGTTGTGTTTTCTAAAAAATTTTGCCAGTTTGTATGTTGATTCTTTTCTTGTTCCAGTTCTCTGTTCCGTTTCTTACTTGCCTCGATATCCTTTCTAATCTTGTCAACTAGATCTTTTTTATATCCGTTGTTTTCCGCTATGTTATATATTATTCCTAACTCTTTCATATAGGCCTCACGTGTTAGGGGTATTCGTTCAAGTCTCGTTATTAATTGCCTAATTGCTGCGTTCTTATGTTGTTGAGGATGGTTTGATGAGTTGTGTATTATTGTATCTGTAGCGGTTGGTTTTCTGTATATTTCGTATTCAATTCTATTTAAGCTCTTGTTTGCCCTAATCGTTAGGTCTAGGTTGTTTATCCTTTCGTTCTCCTCCACTTCCATTGTAAATTTTATGTTTTTGTGTTGTTTGTTCAGTAGATCCAGAATTTGCTCCTCCATATTTCCTTCTATTACACATATAACATCGTCCACGTATCTTGCATAGAATGTTACCCCAAAATTTGTTTTTAACTCCTCTACGTATTTCTCTTCTAAATTTTGCATAAATACTTCCATGAGTGTTGCTGATGTTGGCTTTCCCATTCCTAGTCCGTATATATATATATATATATATATATATATATATATATATATATATATATATATATATATATATATATATATATATATATATATATATATATATATATATATATATATATATATATATATATATATATATATATATATATATATATATATATATATATATATATATATATATATATATATATATATATATATATATATATATATATATATATATATATATATATATATATATATATATATATATATATATATATATATATATATATATATATATATATATATATATATATATATATATATATATATATATATATATATATATATATATATATATATATATATATATATATACGGAGTTATTTGGCAAAGTGTTAAATTGGCCTTGCATCAAGTGCGGACGCTATGGGCAAAGTTGTTAAGAATTACATTTTCTGGATTTTTTGGAACTTTCTTAAGAATTCTGAGGTTCTCAGAAGATTGACTTTATTATTTTTTCTTTCCTGGTATTTAGCATATAAATTCAATTATAACTTCAAATTTCATTCGAAAATATCAACAATCAACCATTTTATAGCATTAAGAAAAAATTAATATGCACAAGACACCACACTAAAAAAAACGAACTAAATCTTAAGAAAATGTACTAAATTTGAATTCAAAAAGGTTGTCGTAAGGCGCTAAACCCGTTTTTTTCAAAGAATTTAGTACAAGTTTCCTTGATGTTAGGAACAGTGATGCCTTTTGGTTACTTTTGTTACATTTTTGAAGGCTCAACGTAACAGGTATAATTTTGTTATATAAGTTTTTATAGTTCTTGCTGAAAATTATGAATGTTTGGATACTTAGAATTTTGTTGTTTTTTGATGTTTTTTTAAATTATTTTTGAATATTAGACTGCAATATATAAACTAGATAATAGTCTTATTATCAAGGCTCGGACTTTCATGCAAATTCATGTTTTTTGTGGTGATAGATAAAGAGGTATTGACTAATTATCTATGCGAATCATCAAATTTTAAGTAGTTTGGCATCGATTTGTAATTGCATATTTTTGCATATTTTAGTGGTAAGTGTTTATTTCTGCCTATTTTGTCAATAAATTCATATTTTTGGAGTAATAAAAAAATTTTTAAATGCATATTACTCAATTTAAAAGGCCGATTATGGATGGCAACTGAGTGAGCCTCAGTTGGGTTGCCAGTTGCTGTGATACACTGATGGCAACTGGCAACTGAGAGCTAACAATTTTAGTTCCGATTTAGTGCCTTTCTTGCAACTATTAATTTTCAGTTTCCGGCATTATATAATAGACCCAATTGTGTTTGTTTTATGTTTTTGTCTCTTATAATAATAAAAAACAAAAAAAATATTTCTATATTTGGGCAATTCAAAGCGATCTTTCATATTGTTCTATCCTGTATTTTGTATTTAAATAGTACTTGATACTTTGAACTGCTTATGTCTCAAAATGGTTACAATTTAATTTTACCCAAAAGGCTCATTTTAAAATCGACACGCATTAAATTGCGATGTCTTGTACACTTTTATTGTTAACAAAAACTTTTGTTTATTTATTTTATATATTTTATTTTAATTTATTTTATTTTAAACATCAAAATTTGAAAGAAAATTATAGAATATGAAATGCAATTTTTTTAAAAAACAATGCCATGCCAGTCATGTGTAAAATTTTATGAATTTTTTGTTTGAAAATGTTAAGTAAAATTTTATGCATGCATAAAATAATATGAAATATGAAAAATAGGACTAATATAGGCACTGCTTTGAATTGCCCAATTATTTTAGTTTTGGTACTTCGTTCAAAAGTAAATGCATATTTTTGTGCATATATTTCATTTTTAGGTACATTTGTTAAGCGCTTATGCTTAGTTGCATGAAAGTCCAAGCCCTGCTTATTACATTTTAAAATAAAGCCTACTAAATTTATTTGAGAGCGATATTCAAGACATACATTTTAGGAAAGCTTTTTATCTATAAAATTTTCAATAGAAAAAAATTTACAGTGTTCAGTTGTGCAAGAAATAAGACGAAAGGTACATCCTATGAAACATCAAAGGACCTAATCCTAGTGCCACAAAACCAATTGCATGGAATTGTTGCAAATTTGTGTTTGACTCAGAAAAAATCAGAACTACTGGCTTCATTTTTGAGAGGAAATTATTTGCTGTCGAAAGGTACCAAAGTAACAGCACATCGAAAAAACCAAAAGAGTTAGAAAAGTTCTTCAATGTGAATGATGCAAAAAATTTCGCTTATTGCAACGATATTGAAAATTTAATGGAGACGATAGGGTTAACCTATAAAAAAGATGATTGGCGTTTATTCATCGATAGTTCACTAATCAGCTTAAAAGTTGTGCTTTTGAACAAGACAAATAGAATGCCTTCTGTTCCGATTGCGTATAGCACTGGCACTAGTGAAAATTTCGATAATTTGAAACACATTCTGGAATTAGTCAAATATAACGAACACCAGTGGCGCATTTGCTGTGACTTTAAAATAGTTTCATTGATTACAGGCTTAACAGCATCTGGGCGTCCAAAATATCCGTGTTTTTTGTGCGATTGGGATTCACGATACGGAGAAGGTATTAAAGGAAGAAACCAGTACAAACAGCATAACTGGAATAGTCGCATTGGACGGAAATGGCCTAAAGAGAATAGGGTATACGAAAGTCTTGTTCCTGAAATGAAAATTTTGTTGCCGTTGCTGCACATTAAACTTGGCATTGCTAAAAAATTTTTGAAATGTATCGCAAAAAGATCAGCAGTATTCAACCGCTTAAAAGACATTTTCCCAAACTAAGTAACGCCAAAATTCAGGAAGGGGTTGTTGTTAATGGTCCCGATATACGGAAACTAATGAGTCGTCAAGATTTGGACCAAGTTCTGACAGACCGAGAATTAAATGCATGGCTCGCATTGAAAGCAGTCATTAAAGGACTTTTGGGTAAAGAACGCAAAGACAACTACAGGCAATCTGTTGTAAACATGTTGGCAGCTTTCGATGAAATTGGGATTAATATGTCGTACAAAATTCATCTCATGCATCAGCATCTTGATCAGCTCGCTCAACAGTTGCCAACTGGATCTGATGTGCAAGGCGAACGTTATCACCAAACTGCGCTTGCATTCGAAATAAGGTAACTATAGAGTGTGCATATTTTGAATTCCTAGATTTTTCTAATATCTTTGTCAGAGTGCACAATTTAAACATGTTAACGATTGAAAACTATTTTCGTTTCAGGCACAGAGGAAAGAAATCTCCACATGCAATACTCGCTGCAATGTGTTGGTGGTATAAAAACACCTTTGAAGAAGAGGATGGCGAGGAAAAAGAGGAAGGAGGGGAAGACAAAGATGAAATTCCAGATTATCTGTTGGACGAAATTATCGACCTTTCTGATGATGATGATGATGACCAAGATATTAGAGAGAGCAGTGATGTTGATCCACAGCCGCCTGCTAAATGGCAACTGGCCAAATCATTAATTTAATTTATTTAATGTTTTTACTTAAAACTTTTCCCAACTAACATTTCAAAACTATATTTTTTTCATATTATTGTAATTTCTTTTTCAATGTTTCTTCAAAACCAACACTGAACAAAATTGGTACATAAAAAATGAGAAGTAAATTAATATTAAGCTGGAAAACACAAGTTTTGTATTATGATTATTTTCTTTTCAAATGAAATTTATTGAAGAAACTGAGAAGCATATTATAGATCAAACACAAAGCAAAAAAGACTTAGTTTTGTGGAAAATATTTTCAAAAAGAATGAAAAAATAATAATTTTTCCAACATTTTGCTTCATAAGCAGCACAAAAATTAATTGTTGCACAGGTCTCTAGCAATAATTTGGCTTTTACAGATTTAAAAAATATATTAGTCGACGAGTTATAGCCAAAAAACCATATAAACAATATGCCGAAAATCGTCATTTGACTGCAAAGTTCGAAGGTCGATAAAAAAAATCGAACTAACATAAACAAACGCCACGATACGGGTCTTCTAATTTAGCCTCTATTTTTACCCCTCACTATCAGAATCGACCTAACTTTTGCTAACTTGAATTTCTTCCACAGTGTAATATAAAGGTAGAACCACTCTCTGTTTTCGTCGCCATATTAAACATAGGTACGTAGATAGTCAACTAAAAGTTTAAAAACCTAAGTCTGCTGTTAAAAACCTAAGTCTAAGAATATGTTAATAGAACATTTTGTATTAGTATTGTTTTAAAATATTCCCCACAGCACCAAAACCATACTTAGTTGTACAAAAAGTATTTTACAATATTTATATCTTTTAAACACGAATTTTTAGTTGTTATATACAAATAATTTTGCATTTATTAACGACAATAGCCCAATTCACAATCTTGTGCAATGGTCTGGCATCGTAGCATTTGCAAAATGGTATAGTATATTTATACTCACCACTAACAACTGTTAAGTGGTGAGTATCAATATGCAATACAATTTTGCACATTCTACGATGCAACACCATTTGCACAAGATTGTGAATTGGGCTAATATGAATTTAGAAACATTTTTAATGCATTTGATTTCAAAAAATTTTGATTCGCTAAACATTTTTTTGCATTTTTTCTATTTGGAACTAAAAAAAATTTTCCCAAATAAATGAAAAAAACGGTCGAAAACTTTGATAAATTTCAACACACAAATGGCAACAAAATTAGAAAAATATTTTAAAATTACAGCAAGAAGAAACATAAAATTTGTGCAAAAAAATAAATTTTAGTGCATTTTCAAGTTCAAAAATTACGAGATTATGTTGTTCTTTACAGTTTTAGTAATTTTTTTCAATACATTTAGCAATTTTTCGCGAAGTTGCTATTTTTCACGTTCTTTCGGACTTTTTTTTATTTTTACCAGTTTTGGCGTTCTATTATATTTTAGGGCTCGTTTCCGATTTCTCAATTTGTTGCGAATTTTTGCAATGTTCGCGATAAAAGCGACTTTTTAACTTTTCATCGTCCTTGCAGTTTTTGCGAGTTTTAAACAATATTCGAATTTGCTATTATGCCGCTATTAGCAAGTTTTTGCGAATTTTCGCCGTTTTCGCGATTTTTAACGAGCTTTGCTATTTTCACGACAAGCGTAATTTTTACAGTTCTTTTTCTTACGTGTTTATTACGCTTTGCAATCTTTGAAAATTTTCCAAGTTTTAGCGAATTTTCATAATTTTCAAGATTTTCCCCGAGATATTGATTTTCGTTACATTTTTAGCGAATTTTAATAAATTTAGAGGCTTGTTGGCAATATTGCGATTTTTGCGAATTTTCGACATTTTCGTTATAGGCAGCATTATTACAAGTTTTTGCACTTTTTACAGTTTTTGTGGATTTTTTGAATTTTTTCGTTTTCTTTATTTCCGCAATATTTGTGAAATTATCAGCAATTATTAACGAATATTTTGTTGAGTTTTTGGTATTCTTGACAGTTTTAGCAATTTTAATCAACTTTGGAACTTGTTTCCGTATGTAAAAAGTTTAACGAATTTTCAGCATATTCGCAATAGCAGATTAATCAATTTTAGGGGTTGTTTCCACTTTTAGCTATTTTTTTTTGTACGTTTTTGTAATTTTACAATATACGATTAAGAGATTTCCATCGACTCTATTTGAAATTCGAGATCATAATCACAAAATTAATAACACACATACTTACATAAAATTTCTTGGGATATTTTCCCTTTTTCCATGTGTGGCAAGGCTATTTTAAGTATTTACATATAAACTAGACTTAAAAAATCTACATTCTTGTCAAACAATTTTAAGTGAAACTACCTTGTATTTTTATATCATGGTAAAATGTATCATTTTTGCACACACAAACACTTGTTTTATTTTATTTAATATTTTTATTTGTTTTGTTATAAATTTTATATTTGTTCATGCTTTAATTTTAAAATATTTTTTTAATTTTGTTGACATTTGTGTGTTGAAATTTAACAAAGTTTTCAAGCATTTTTTTTTTTTCATTCAACAGTATTGCATTTTTGTTACTATTTGGGATACATTTTTTTAGTACCAAAAAAAAAATTACAAAAAATGTTTAACAAATCCAAATTTGTTGAGCTCAAAAGTATTAAAAATGATTCTAAATTCATGTTTGCACTAATTAATGCAAAATTAATTGTAAATAATAACTAAAAATTCATGTTTAAAAAATATACTTTTTTTAAATACTTTTTGTATGGTTTTAGTGCTGTGGGGAGATTTTTATTTATACCAATCCTAATACAAAATGTTCTACTAATACAATCCCAGAAATTTTTTTTGCCGATTTCGGTCCGAAATCGGCCAGAAAGTCTGTACAAGATGCCGAATTCGTATCCGAAGTTGGTCAGAAAACGTACCGTAAATCATATGAGTGGTTGACAAGAAACCGGACCTCTTTGTCTGAGGAAGTTCTAAGAAATATGCCGAAATATCCAAGGGAATTCTGTACGAACTAGAAACGAATTTTCTGGGGAAATTCTAAAGGAGTTTTCGTCATGTCTGAACAATGTCGGAAAAATGTCTGACAAAACTTCAGAAAATTTTCCGATTTATCTGATACTTTTTATATCCCGTCGTATTAATGTCGGAGAAAAGTCCGAGCTATAATTAAAAATTCATCAGAATTGGCGTTTAAAATTCTGCATGCATTGTTCTGCTGCTTATGGCAGCTCACCAAAAAACATTTACCCATATTTTATAAGTCCAAGAACTCAAATATTTGTGCACATAATCTCAAGAGATAAATGAGAAGTATTAAGAAAGCTTAAATCAGACATTGTGCAGAAGTAGCTGCTAAAAGTCGTAAGATGTAGATCAGAATATGAGCAGACTATTCTGTTAAATGTATTAAACGAAATTAAATTACCTTCGGATAATGTGCATACTGTTCTGATATTAATCGTATAATATTTCAGACAATGTGCAGAAACGTCGTACCAGAAAACTGCCTACTGCTCAGCCAAATGTCTGAGGGAATTTTAGACAACTCGGCTTATTGTCTGGTAAAGTCTCAGATATTTTCTGATGCTATTACATGTCGGCAAAAATTGTTTCCTGGGTTCTTAGACTTAGTTTTTTTGGAAACCGACTTAGGTTTCTGACAACTATTTGCCAACAGTCAGGCTTCTATATTTTCTATGGTATAACCTAATTGAATTATTTTCTCTTTAAATTAAATTAAAAATAATTAAACCGTAAAAAGTCCCAATAGATTAGAATATACTGCTCATTAAAATGAGCTACTTTAATTCTATAGTTTTTCTGTTAAAAATATTATTAATATATGTATTTCGGAAGTGCTATATAATAAAATTGGGTCAATAATGTAATATTATTTTATTGGGTTTTTATAGTCCTATATATGGTTTGTATAAATGTGCAAAATCTTGCAATACAGTGAGACCAAAAAAAAATTAGAGATTTCTTATAAGTGTAATTTTTGCTAGTCCAGAACTTCTTTGCTTCACATGACTCTGTGCCTTCTACCTAGCCGGAAGTTGGAATAATTATGTATATGAATTTCATTTTAAGTTGCTTTATTATATGAAAAAAAGTTTATAACAGTTTAAGCCAATGCGTAAACGACAATTTTCTGCTGAATAAACGATATATAAGAACGTGAAACCCCGATTTTATTTTTCATAGAATTAAAGAAATTTGGTATGAAATAAATCGGCGTGGCGTGTTTAATTTAATAGCTTCATTTGTTCGTCACAAAATTATCCTTAGAGTAAAGGCATAAAAAGGTATAAAATATTTTTTTCATCCTAGTGGCGCGTCTAAAATGTCACTTTTCAAATTTAAAGGCCTGCAACTAAATACATTTTTATCCCATCGATACAGTCATTGCATTGGCTGAAAGAGGAGAGAGAAATCTATGCAAGAATGCCAAATTTATTTTATTTATATAAATCGAACCTAAAAGAAGCAATAGAAATTTAAATTTTTTTATGTTTTTTGCAAAAGGACATATTTGAGATACGCGTATCCTTGATTCAAATTGAACATAATTTGGTAGGGATATAAAGTTCATTATACAAATATAATGTATTTAAAAACTTCAAAGAGTTGGTCCAATTTTTCTGTACATTATACAATATTTTAGTTTCAGGATATATGGGAAGGACTCGAATCCTTGCTCCGATGATCTGCCAATTTTTAGTGTTTTTATCTTTTATGAATATAAATAAGTGTGCACAATTTTGTCGTTGCGCAATAGCACCTTCTATTTATGGCCACTCGTTATATGATATGGCGACACTATACGCAGGCTTGCTATATTTGCCGATTTATCGGTATTTTGCGATTTTTTGTCTCAAAATTATCAAAGTGCCGATTTGTCGATTTTTGCTCCAAAACTGCAGATTTTTTGATAAACACTTAACACAGGGTAACATTGTTTGTTTTATTATAATTTATTAATTTTGGGCAGCACTGGTATAATAAATACACTGTTACATTAAAACGAGAAAACTGTTAATCAGTCAGCGCTTTTACTAAAAAGAAAAAGGGCTAAGTTTATTTACAATTACCCAGTAAACATTTTTTCTGACATGTCTAACTACAGTTAAAATCTGAGACTTTACCAGACAAGCAATCAACCATATTAGTAGGCAGTTTTCTGGCACGATGTTCTGCAAATTTTCTGAAATATTATCCGATTAATTTCCTTTAAGATATTTAGCAGAATAGTCTGCACATCTTCTGATCTACTTCTTACGAGTTTTAGCAGCCACTTCTGCACATTGTCTGATTTTAGTTTTGAGTTTTTAAACTTTTAAAATATGGGTAAATGTTTTCTGATGAGCTCCCAGTGGTAGCAGAAAAATGTATGCCGGAAGAAGATTCAAAGAGGTCTTACAACATTCTGATTCTATGTGAGAAGTTTATACGTCATTTCTGTTAAATTTCAAATTTTAGCTCGGAATTTTGTCAGATATTTTCTGATGTTTTGTCAGACATTTTTCCGACATTGTTCAGACATATCGAAAATTCCTTTAGAATTTCCCCAGAAAATTCTTCAGAGTTTCTACAAAGTTCTTAGAATTTCCTCATACAAAGAGATCCGCTTTCTTGTCAACAATTCAATTGATGTTTCTTTTTCCATTTGGAACGATTTTCCCTCATCCCACGTCAAATTTGGTTTGTAAACAGACCGGTTTCGGCTATGTGCCATCTTCAGTGTTCTATTGAATACTCTTCTTTTTCTATTTTGTTTTCATTGATTTTTATGCTATTTAATATGTTAAAACATTAGTTGATCTTGAATTGATCTGTTTTATTATTTTATTTGTAAATAAAAATATGGTTTATTGTATTTAAAATGGGTATTTTAAATTTGCCGATTTTTTTCGATTTTTTAAAATGAAGTGCCGATAATGGAAAATATGCCGATTTTTCGTCAAAATCATCTTGAACCCAGACTGTACGGTGTGTTTAGAAGTTGACTACCAGAAAACGTTAAGACATGATTTCGAAAAAACTTTTCCTATATGTATTAAAAAATCGCTATGTACTGTGTTGCATGAATTATTGTAAGTGTAGCGAATAAATATTTTTTGCTACTAAGACAACCTACATACATTCCTCTATATTTATATAAAACAAAACATATGAAAACTTAAAAAATAATTGAAATTGTTTTTTTATATATTATTGCAGATAATTTGGCAGAGTGTAAATTATTCTACCGAAAGAGAAACATAAACAGCTTAACGACTTTTTACGGAGGAACATAAAATAACAAAAGAAATAAAATCAAATAGGCGAAATCAGAAAAAAATCTTAATAAATATATTACATTCTTACCGAACTAAACCCACTTACATCGAAAAAACACCCACATCCTTATGATAGTAAACAGATATTGTAGAAGGCGCATCTTGTCTCTACATAAGTGGGATTCGAAATATATCTATAGCGATTGCAAATGTATGCTATTATGGAAAAAGTAAATCAGCAGTTGTAAGAAGAGGCAGGAATAAATAAAAACTAAACAAACAAATCCAAACTACGTTTAAGCCAATATCTGTATGTATGAATAAAATCTAAGTACAATTGGTATTGTTGTAAACTTCTGTATAGCAGATCTTTCGTAGATATGAACGAACACCAAGAAATAAAGGAAACGGAACCAGAAAAAAATATTTACAAATGCAATTTTACGAATAAATAAAGCTTTCATATTACAAAAAGATTGCCAACACACTCATTCTCATATTAACGAGAATAACGGGTCGTTAATTTTCCTCTTTGAATGCAGGTGTAATTGTGTGTGAGAATCAATATCATGATGGTATGGTGTGAATTTAAACGAATTGCATGTGCCTTAGTGGAAAATTGTGTTCAGTGCAGCTTAAATTAAACATGCCAACACCAAACGACAATTCATATGTGAAACTATAAAATATTACAAGTTGATTTTGCAATTGCAAATAACAGTTTTTAACATTACAAACTAAATATTTTAGTGAAGGACAAACTCACTAAATATATAATTACGACCCATATACAAAGATTGTTAAACTCTTATTTTAATATAAATTAATGAGTACGTAAATGCAGCTATTTTTTTCTTTAATTTAAATCTATTTTATAATATTTAAACTACCGCTGTGGATTTTAATTAAATTTTAAATTGGAAAAAGTTAGAGTGAATGAGAGGAAGTGCTGTAATAATAATAAATGTCTGGAGATTGCAAAAGATACGTAAAACTATTAGAACTCATTCCCCCCACCACTACTCGGTGTAATATAGTAAAAAATTATTTATATTTACTGAAAAGAAAACTAAAGGATGATTATGCCAAAGAAAGTGGCACAAAACGAAAACAGCAACTGTATACAACAAATAATAGAATTTAACGCAGTCTGTATCATCGAGAATGTATAAATTGCAAACCAACATCATCAGTTTACTTGACATCACCAAGAGTAATATTCACATCAATATGTACTAAAATATTTCAAAACTGCAATAGTTAGTGACAACAAACAATATATTTTACTTGCATAAACATAAAAAATATTTTTATTTTTATTAACTGTTCAGCACAAAGAATCTAAATTGTATTAAATTTCAGAGAAATGTGCATTTTTAAATAAATTTGATTAGACCAACTACAAAAAATATATCTTCATAAAATTAAAACAAAAAATCAACGAAGAGCTCATAAGTCATCTCGCATGAAGTTTTAGTAAGAATAAAGAAAATAAAACTTGTGAATTGCTAAGATACTGTTGTGATATAGAGTTAAGAAACCGTAAAATAAATGCTGTAAGTTATTTAATACAAAAATTAAGTTTAATTAAAAAATAGAAAAAGATAGTTTCTTTAGTTACGTAAAATTAAAGTTTATTTTAAATGCAGCAATAAAGATTCTTCAAAGTTAAGAATTTTATCACAAATATTTGTATTATATTTAATTAATAAAAATATTTTAAAAGACTACTTTTAATAAAGACATAATATAAAAATTTCCAAATAACATTTTTATAATTTAGCAAATTTAAACTTTGTAGTATAGTTTGTCAAAGTAAAACCATAAAATAAAGTAAAGCAAATTCTAAGAATAATTAAAGCTTTTCCAGAAAGGTAGTTTTCTTTTAAAAAATTTAATTAAAAATGTTTACAACACACTTATTTATGAATGCATAAAATAATGTTATTTTGCTTTTCTGTTCAATTTATTTATTGGTTTGTATTGCATGCTATATTGCAATTTGTTAATTTATAAGGAATACCTAAAAGATTGATCTGCTAACGATTGTAAGTAGTACAACTGATACTATTTACCCATTCTCAACGCATAAGTTCCAAATGCTTCAAACATCCATAACATCCCTACCGTTACTGCAAAAACAGCAACAAGTGTTACCACCGGCTGCTCTCGACAATGATAACATTGGTGAATTCGACTCGGCACCTATCTCTATACAAGATTTTATCGATAGTATTCAAAACAACGACAAAGAATATTTTACTATTAATGACACTTTGATAACGGGTCTAGCAGGCAACAGTAGCCAATTATACAATGCTACAAATTTTGGGACTTATTCTTTAAATGGCACGCACTCCGCTGACATTTATGATCAAGTAACTTATTTGCCCTGCGAAAATGTCTACAATCCAAACGATCATAATACTGTAGTAGAATTTTGGGTATGTGGCATATGTCTGAATATAGTTGGTGTCCTCGGTATAATAGGTAATGTTATATCTATGATTATATTATCCCGTCCTCAAATGCGTTCTAGCATCAACTATTTGCTCATTGGCTTAGCATGCTGTGATACTGTTTTAATTATAACGTCTGTGCTGTTGTTTGGCATACCGTCCATTTATCCCTATACCGGTCATTTCTTCCTATACTACAATAACATATATCCCTTTATATCTCCGGTGTTATTTCCTGTAGCTCTAATATCGCAGACGGCTAGTATATACATGACATTTACTGTGACGTTAGAACGTTACGTAGCGGTTTGTCACCCTCTAAAGGCCAGAGCTTTGTGCACATATGGGCGCGCCAAAATTTATGTGATAGTCTCAGTCCTTTTTGCTATTCTGTATAACCTGCCCCGATTTTGGGAGGTGGTGCCCATTGAAACTAGTATTCCTAACAGTACGGTTGTCTTGCATTGTGTTCGGCCGTCGGAACTGAGACAAAACCAAACTTATATCACAGTTTATATATTGTGGTGTTATTTCATTGTAAACTATGTCATACCTTTCCTCACGCTCGCCATACTCAACTGCCAGATATACAGGCAGGTGAAAAGAGCGAATCGAGAACGCCAACGATTATCACGTTCTGAAAAACGAGAAATCGGTTTGGCGACCATGTTGTTGTGTGTAGTTGTAGTTTTTTTCGTATTTAATTTTTTGGCCCTCGTACTTAATGTATCAGAGGCATTTTACAATTTCATCGATCATTCGCTGGCTAAAATTTCCAATCTCTTGGTAACCATCAATAGTAGTTGTAACTTTCTAATATACGTAATTTTCGGGGAAAAGTTTAAACGCATATTCCTGTTAATTTTTTTCAAACGCCGCCTGAGCCGCGACCAGCCCGATCTTATACATTACGAAAGCTCAATATCAAACAATGGTGATGGTACTTTGAATCGTCGATCTTCGGGGCGTTTCTCACGGCACGGCACTCAACGCAGTACCACCACTACGTACTTGGTAACTGGTTCGAACAGTAATACATTGAATAATGGTCGCCTAATGAAAAGCGCCAGCATGACGGGTGTAGTTAAAATTAAACGTGGTCGGGCACCGTCGCCAGGACCAGTTGTGTATTATCCGGCGCGGGACGTTCAACGGACCTCGCCGACGACGATAATGTCTAACAATAATAATCCCCTAGGTTGTGATTGGATTGATGCAAAAAATGGTCAAATGACTACAGGGTTCTGAGACACGGCTTTTTCCATCCCAAGAACATTTCGATTATGATATAAGTTTCAACACAAGTGAATTAATTTATTCAAGATATTCTCAAGAATTTATGTGGAAAAAATTTTAATAGTTTGTTGTCGTTAGCTAATCTAATGCCTGCATATAGGTTAGCAAACCATAAAAAATTAATTAAATTTTATCCACATAAATTGTATACATTTTATTTAAACAACAATAGCAGGAATAAATTAGTTTTGTTCAATATTTTAAAACATGAAAATGTATTTATTACTACTGAATTGTATAGTGTTACAAGTTGTTAAATATTTAAGGAACCCAACTGAATAGCTTTAACAAATATCATAGATGTGTATGTATATGTACATGGATTAGTCGATTATAAAACCACCCATTGTAAACAGATTGTAATAAACTAAATAAACGATACTACTCTAAACTACTCGTACCAAATAAGATAAATGTTTAAAATTGTGAATATATATATATATACATATATATACATATATATGTAACTATGTTAAATAAATTATTTATAAATTTAACCTCATGAATAACAAAATATGAAAATCTTTTATTTGAAAATTATTCTTAGGTTTGTATGAATATAAATTAATTTTATTGAACTAATATTTAATATTATGTATATTAATGTTATTTAAGAATCCATAAGAAATAAAACTAGCTTTAATTTCCCCAATGTTAAATTTTAAATCTCCAAATGCAAAATTATTTTTGATATTGCTAATTGCAAAATTTGAAGAATGTTTTATGGATAATAAATTATCTAGGGGGCTTTCCGCTCCTCGACCCTATCCTAAGCACTTTAACGTAACCCTATATACCCTATGTCCGTTTAGAGGTTCCATTCTACATTTTGTTGACAAATTTTTGAAAATCGGACCGGTGGTTCCGGAGATTTCCTCTGACAAACATACAAACATATAAACACACAAACTTTTCCTCTTTATAATATTAGTATAGATATTGCTATTTGCGAAATATTAGAAAATCAAACTCAGCATTGCACTATATCTTCAATATTTATTTCATTTGAAGAACGTTTTATGCATCATAAATTATCTAAATGATTATCTGTTAAACGGTTTTGATTTTTAGTTGGAATATGTTTTAATATTGAAAATGTTGACTCTAGGGTTTTTTTTATTCCCGGACTGTTTTGTTTCCTGGGAGAGTGGGAAATAAAAAAGAAATTTCCGGGATCACGGGAATTTCCGGGATTTGAAGAAAGTAATAAAATATTTACCAAACATTTTATTTCCGGAATCCATTGATTTTTATATGACCAAAATTAATCATTGAATCATTCTTTATTTTAAACTCAGCTTTATTTTAAAAGTATTTCAGAAACAAAAGTATTTCTAAAGAAATGAAAAAGCAAAAAACTTAACAAATCACAAAAACAAAAAGATTCAAAGTAAATTAGGTACAAAAGAACATTCGGTAACTGTTAAATTGGTAAAATTTCTCATAAATTGTCTTGTCAAAAGTTTTTAAAATAAATTTTACAGCAACAAAATATATTGAAAATTTTGTCCACTTAACGAGTAAACTGTTACCAAATGTTGCGTGAGCTCCACTAATATTTTTATCAACATTTTAAAGAAAAGTTCGTATCTAAAAACTATTTTTAGACCGAACAAAAAAATAGCATACAAATCATTAGTAAAATCACGGATGAATTGCAATGAAAGTAGCTTTATTTCTGATCATTCATCAATGATTTTAACTAAGGCTGTACAATTTAGCCGGCCAAGCCAATTAGCTAAATCAGCTAACCAGCTAATTTTGTTTCTGTTGTTTGACGATTTATAATAACATAACATAACATATGGCCGGCAGAACATGACCGTCGGAAGTTGGCCGACCGAATGTGATTCGCCGTATACGATCGGCAGGTGACCAGCCGAAGGTGACAGACCGAAGCCGACAGGCCTAAGTCGGCCTTGTGAAGGCGACAGGGGGTAGGCTGAAGGCGATAGGAGCTTCGTTCCTACCCGGTGCCCTATAGCACCGTACGTTCTTAGAGTTCCGTACACCAAAAGTGTCAAGGAACCCTATTGTTTTCCTTACGCTGTCCGTCTGTCTGTCTGTCGTCTTGGCCGGCTAAATGTACAGCCCTAATTTTAACACATGGTTGTCAAAGGGCGGAATTAGTCGAAAGAGCGATTAAAAGTTGTGTATGATTAATGTTGCTGACAAAGAGCAGTCTTAAATATATAATATTAAATTCAGTCATTTACTTCTTGGTATGCAATGAAATTTCTCTGCTCTTCGAAAATTTTTACTTTTATATTCTTTGTTGCAAATGGCTTTTTCAAATAATTTCAGCTGCTTTGTTAATAGCAGCGTTTAAAGTTTCCTCTCAAGTGTTCTCTTTCAAAACATCACTGTCATCTGAATTAACGCCTATGTATTTTCCCATTAAATGCATCAAAAGACGTGTATAAATATTTTCTGCATTTTCGTGCATACTGAAAAATAGGGTATTAATTTAATCGGGATTCTGCTGTAATCGGTTAATCGCTCTATTAATTAATTGAGGTTTTGGCTTAATCGGTTAATAGTCGGTTAATTGCAGTATTAACCGGTTAACCGATTAATGAAGTTTTGTCATAAATCAAGTAATTTTAGCAAATAAAATAAATTATTTTTAATTTTGAATTTATTAGTAACAAAAACAATAACTTAACAAACAATTCTTGAACTTAATTAAGCAAAAAAATCATAAATATATATTCATTAAAAAATTAACAAGTTTGTGAGTCAGTTATTTCAATAGTTTAAGGACATCTTTTAAAACAATCTTTTAGAAAAATAATTTCTTTAGTTTTGATAAAACTTGGCTTGAAAAAATCCGTTCATATATCGTAGATGTTGAAGAAATTGAAAGCAATCCATAATAGAAAACATCTAGTTTCTCTGTCCTTTTCCTGGATTTCTCTAAATTTATAAAATTTTCCATTATGCCATTAGAGTCCTGTTTTAATTTTTTTTTAATTTTCAACACTTCTAATTGTTTCGGTTAATTCTGTTAAAACATTTCTTGTATTACTATCGATAGTTTCTTCTGTTGTAAGGTCATCTTCTAATTCATGCTGGCAGAGCTCAGCGAAAAAACTCTTGTTTCCGAATTCCTTAGTTTCCATTTTTGTATTGTACACTGTTGCTAGAAGGAAATATTCCTGAGTGGAGGTATAAAATAATGGAATTCGTCTCTCATTAACTCTAATCCTTAGATTTTTAATTAAATCGTTGACAACAGTATTATTAGATTTTAGAAAACTATTAAACAAAAACTTAATACATAATTCCCTCAAGTTCAATTAGAGTAGCTTAGTCTTTACTAAACTCTTTTATAGGTACTACCAAAGATTTTAATATTTTACTTTAATGAACACATTTATTTGTTTGTATTTTTCTAAATATAAATTCTAAACACATACATTTTGTATATGAGACAAAACAAATAATTAAACACACAAAAAATACGTTACAATACTACAAAATACGAAAAAATTTGTTACGTCGGTTAATCGACTGAAACCAACCGGTTTAACCGTTAATCGAAAAAACCCAATTTAATCGGGTAGTAATTAACCGATTAACGGTTAACCGAATGAATACCCTACTGAAAAACATTGCTGTTGCTTTTACTAAAAAAAATTTATTCTTTTAAATAATTAATTAAATAGACAACTTTTTTCTCTTCGTTCTTCGATCCAAAATAATTCAATAGCACTTTGGGCATTCGCTGTTTTTTTCCTCTTACATAGATATTATTTCCTGACGACCGACAATAAAAAAACCAATAAACATATTTTTAATCCCGAATAAAATTCCCGGGAAAGCGGGAAATTAAAATAAGCGAGACGGGAAATCCCGGGAAAAACCCTAGTTGACTCACATATGTAGGTGGACCCACACATTGAATATAGATTTAAAATTTCATTTTTTGCTTTTGAGTACACTGTGAAATTGGTACATGCGAATTTTACAATCAGTGTGTTGTTTTTAAGAAAAAAATTTTAATTTTTAAATAAAATTTATTTATGTATTATATATTTGTTTTTAGTAAAAGAAACTTTGTCACAGTCATTTTAAATGCCATCATTTAAATATTTTTTATTGTATAACTTCTGATTAATAGCCAAACGAAGTAAAAATGTTTGCCAATTTGATACTTTAATAATTCATCTAACTTTTTAATTAGAAAAGATATTGGAGCGATTCATGCTTTAAATTATAGGCAGTAATGTGTATTTCATATTAAATAGCCGAAAGGTGTCCACCCAAAAATTACACAGTTTTTCCTCATTTTATCGATTTTCAATTGAACGCTGTTGTACATAAAGCATTGATTTTTTGGTAGTGAAGAAGAAATCCATATGATACCATGACATAAGTTTCATTGTGCTAATATAATATCTTTGGCAAAAAAATCAGCAATAATTGAGAATTTTTAAAAAATACTCAACATTGACCTTCAAAGCCCCAATTTGGGGATAGAGATAAAAATCTGGTATTTTCAGAAAATATAGGATTATTCTTCTTACGTCCAGTTAGTGCCATTCTGATATTTTCAGTGGCTTGCAGTGTGGCCATTTTAACATTTTCGCAGCAAAATTTAGCATTTTTTATTTTTTTAGCAGCAAACTATCTATTAGCAGTTAGCATTATTTTCAATATTTTTTATTTAATTATTTATTTGGGATTTTCTAGCATTTTGTTTTCAGTAAATATCAAATTATATGAAATTTCATAGAAAAATACACAATTTAAATGAGAAAAATAAAGTTTATATCATGGCATAATTATATAAGGTTCTTCCACTTTATCTTTTTTTTTCTGACATATTATCATTTGACAAAAAAGGAGATGTGACGCCATAGGTGCGTAGATAGTCAACTAAAACTTCAAAAACCTAAGTTTGCTGTCAAAAACCTAAGTCTAAGAATGTGTTAGTAGAACATTTTGTTTTAGTATTGGTTTAAAATAAAATATTCCCTACAGCACCAAAACCACACTTAGTTGTACAAAAAGTGTTTTACAAAATCTATACTTTTTAAACACGTATTTTTAGTTGTAATATACAATTATTTTTGCATTAATTAATGAAAATATGAATTTAGAATCAATTTTGATGCATTCGAGCTCAAAAAATTTTGATATGCCTAAAATTTCTTTGCATTTTTTCTATTTGGTACTAAAAAAATTGTCCCAAATAGTAACAAAAATGCAATACTGTTGAATGAAAAAAAAACGGCTGAAAACTTTGGTAAATTTCTACACACAAATTTCAACAATATTAAAAAAATATTTTAAAATTACAGCAAGAAGAAACATAAAATTTATTACAAGCAAATAAAATAAAATAGTGTTTGTGTCTGCAAGAAAATTAATTTTAGTGCATTTTCAAGTAAAAAGATTACGCTCTCTGATGAGTGCTGAGTTGCGTCTCTCTTTTGGTGTGTTGGATAACAAAATACCAGCGTTGTCAACTCAGTGCTTTTCGCACCGTTTTTAGTGCTTTTTCAACTTTTCGACGCGAAAGAATTTGGAGTTAGTGCTCGGTGCTTTTTTAGTCTAATTTTTGGTGCCTTTACTATTTGACGGTGGCACTAAGCCAGAAATTCAGAAATTAAGTTCTTTATCTAAAAAATGTTTTTCAAGTGTAAAATTCTTCGCTAATGCAACTATTTCCTGAACACGTTTTTTGCAGTCTTGCAGAAAAATGCAAAAATTTATTCGAGCAATCAGTGGTCCTTGATCTTTTGTCTTTTTTATCGAACCCCATTAAAACTAATTGTCGAACCCCATTAAAACTAATTTGTGTATGTATTTCGTTTGCTTGGCACTTCAGATTTCAAAAACTTTCCGTTTTCACGAAATTTGACATAAACAAATTTATATTCTACTCTTACGTGCGCATCACGTAGCGTAAGAACTAGCCCGATACATTTCATGATTTATTTTTATAACCGTCTAAATTTGAGCATCTCGGCCATTTTTTGAGAAATGTTCGTCATATTCAAGATTGAATAACTTTAGAGCGCGCCCTGGGATATTAATAAATTTTGTCTCATTCGAAAGGTTTCAGTCTCCTCCTAATAAGTATTGCTTAAAAATTACTAGCTTCCCGCTAGAAATTCCTCTAAAATGCCAAAGTATCCTGAAAGAGGCATTTGTAATTTTCTTTATTTTTTGACGGACATCAAAACAGAATGAGGTTATGAATTCGTGTGTATTTTTTATGTTTGTATTGGCATAACTCTGTCATTTGTGAACCGATTTTTTTGGCAGCTAAAAAAGGCTGTTATCATGTGCTATGCAGCAGCGTTGTCAACTCAGTGCTTTTCGCACCGTATTTAGTGCTTTTTAAAATTTTCGACGCGAAAAATTTTGGAGTAGTGCTCGGTGCTTTTTTAGTCAAATTTTTGGTGCTTTTATTTTTTGACGGTGGCACTAAACCGAAAACTCGAAAATTAATTTCTTTATCAAAAAAATGGTTTTCAAGTGTAAAATTCTGAACACGTTTTTTGCAGTCTTCCAGAAGAATGAAAAAATTGATTCGAGCAATCAGTGGTGCTTCATCTTTTGTCTTCTTTGTCGAACCCTTTTAAAACAAATTTTTGTACATATTTCGTTTGCTTGGCACTTCAGATTTCAAAAACTTTCCGTTTTCACGAAATTTGACATATGTACATGAACATATGCATATTCTACTCTTACGTGCGCATCACGTGGCGTAAGAACTAGCCCGATACTTTTTATGGTTTCTATTTATAGCCGTCTAAGTTTGGGTATCTCGTCCATTTTTTCAAAAATGTTCGTCATATTCAAGATTGATTATTTTTAGAGCGCGTTATCATATATTAATAAATTTTGTCTCATTCGAAAGGTTTCAGTCTAGTCCTAATAAGTATTGATTTAAAATAACATAGCTTCCCGCTAGAAAGTCCTCTAAAATGCCAAGGTATCCTGGAAAAGGTATTTGTAATTTTCTTTATTTTTAACCGACATCAAAAAAGAAGGAGGTTATGAATTCGTGTGTATTTTTTATGTTTGTAATGGCATAACTCTGTCATTTGTGAACAGATTTTCAAAGTTCTTTTTTTGTTTGAAAGGGTTTGCCTGTTGTTTGGTTCCACATTTTTTTTCGAAAATCGGTGAGGAAATTCGCTCCCCCCAATCAAAACTCTGCCATTTGTTAACTGATTTTTTTAAACGGTTTGGCTGCAGTTTTGTTGCATAATTTTTTTCCAAAAATTTGTTCCACCAAGCATAAGTCTGTCATATGTGAACCGATTTTCAAAATTCTTTTTTCGAAAATCTGTAGGGCTTTATCCTCTCCCCCGGAAATATTGATTATAGCATAATCCTCCATTTATGAAAAAATTTTCAAAATTCTTTTTTTCTTGTTTCAAATGAATTGCTTGAAGTTTGATACCATAGAAGTGAAAATTGGGCGGGCAAAGTGGTAGCCCGATATATTAATTATCACATAACTCCGATATTTTTTGACAGATTTTCAAAATATTTTATTTGAAAGCACATGAAAGGTTTGGTACTATGAAAAATTGCGGGCGGACACCCCAATTATATACTAGCACACCTTTTGATCTAACACAAAATCGCGTTGGTTTTGTAATTTGGTACATAAGATTTTTGCATTGAAGTCGGGTTTTTTTTACATATGTAATTATAGTAGTAGATAGGAACTATTTGTACGGCCTCCATTAAAATTGCAAAATTTGGGTAATTAAAATTTGAAATTTTAATTGTTAAATAAACAAAAGTGTAATTTGATACCTGTGGGAAAAAAATTAAAGTACCCTGTAGGTAAAATGTTGTTAAAAAAATTGTGATGAATTATTATTGAGTTAAAGTGTTAGTGTGAAATTATATTATAGATAATGTTTTGTGTTATATGAATTTCGAATATTGGTGTATCTGTGGGTGATTGGGGTTCGATACCTACCATAGACCCTGGATGTTTTCCGTCGTTTCGTGGGTTGTGGTTGTGTTGAGATAGTGACCTAGGAACAATTGATTGCGTATAGACCAGATGGTTCTTATGGGGTGATATTGAGACATTGGGTAGTGAGTTTGGAGCTTGAAAGTATTGGCTTAGTATAGACAATGTGGTTCTTATGGGGTCATATTGAGAGATTGGGTAGTGTTTTAGATTATATGTGGAAATAAAGAGTGTAGACAAGTTTGGTGACGTTGTCACCAAACTTGTAGATAAAAAAGTCGACTTGGGTTCCTACGGGGTTTATTGTGTCGCTATTATTATTTTTTGTTCTTGATAATTTTTTGTGGTGCTTGTGTTTACATTTACTTTGTGCATGGCTGTGGGTGTGTGGATGTGTGGGGGATGGGGGTGTATGTGTGTGTGTGTTTCTTTTTTCTTATCTTTAGATTTGTGAAGCATGTGTGTATGTCGTTTCAAATGTCCGTCTTGTTTATTTCTTGGGATAATAATTTGAATATTTGTTCTACAGAATCATGTTTATTGCTTTGTTTATTCAGCTGCACATTTTTTGAGAATGAGTCATCATTTGAAATGTTCTTCTGATTATTTGTTTTGCAGAATCATGTTTATGACTTTGTTTATTCAGCTGCACATGTATTGAGAATGAGTCATCATTTGAAATGTCCGTCTGATTATTTGTTTTGCAGAATCATGTTTATTGCTTTGTTTATTCAGCTGCACATGTTTTGAGAATGAGTCATCATTTGATAACAAAATTTTATTAGACATCATTTAGTTGTGTTGTATTTGAAATAAAAAAAAAACAGTTGTTTTAATTTTTTTCTATGCATTTAATTTTTATTAAATATATTTAAGTGATTAAAAAGTTTTAAAATTGTTAATTTTAAGACAATAATAATAATAATAATTTGCATACATAAATTATTTTAAACAAGATATTTCTTTTGTTAGTAAAAAAGCATTTCTTAATGCGCAAACACCATATGCATGATAATTACAATAGAAATACTCGGGATATTTAATTTCCATTTGTTTAAAGTTGATGCATCCAATGTCCTCGATGTTAAAAACTCTTTTTTTAGGTATTTTTTCTAGCCATTGTCTCTTTTCTTCTCC
The DNA here is from genome assembly GCA_956483635.1 of Panzeria rudis. Lineage (NCBI taxonomy): Eukaryota > Metazoa > Arthropoda > Insecta > Diptera > Tachinidae > Panzeria > Panzeria rudis. The sequence goes on from OY101448.1 coordinate 115,654,597, forward strand.
TTTAACATATATTTTAGAATAGCGTACATTAGCTTTTAAAAACTTGCAGAAGCTTTGAAATGTGACTGATCCATCGTTGCACTTTAGGTGATGATAATTCTTTGTTAACCAGTTTACTTCTTTTTGCTTCTTTGGCGATAGACATTTAAAATCAAAGGGGGTTCTATAATGAAATTTATGGCTTCATTGTTGTTGTTGTTGAAAACGACCGCTACTTCTTTTGCGATGAAATCATTTGAATCGCTTTTGAATCCTTGCATATCTATACAAACTATATTATCTTCCATATTGTTTAATTTATAAGACTTTTCGGACTTGTCCTTTTATGGGTACATATTCAATTATGCGATCATGAATAAGAATGCAGTAAGCTGATGTCTTTGAGGCAATATTTGTAGCTGTTTCAAATTCAATTTTTATATCAATTGGTCCGTTATTGAGCGATTCGTTTTGATGGCTGACATCTACAACAATAATCGGTGCATTATTTTTAAATTCTTGAGCAGTTAGAAGCGGTTGAGATTCTCTCATGTAATAGCTCTGTTGAAATCTTAGATACATATCATATAGAATTGCATAGCGTTCATTCTTAAATTTGATATTTAGGTCATCATATGGATATGATACTGAATTTAAATGTACTTTTAAATTTGTCAGGTCACAATGAACAAACTTATTTTCTTGTTGAAAAGCAATCAATACAAAACGGGGTCGTTCTCTACTTGCAGCTAATTTAACATTCCAGATATCACTTATTCCTGTATTAACTTGTAGATTAACATGACAATCCCAACTACGGAATGCCATCGGTACAGAAGCACCATTGTTAATAATTTTTATCATATTCAACTTGCTAAAATCAGATAATTACATGTGGAATTCTCCATGAGATGAGTGAAATTGAAAGTTTTGCTTTTTCCGTGGAAACGCTCGAGTGTACAAGATCTTCATCGTTCTTATTACGCAAAAGTATCAATTCATGTTTTCCATTTAGTATGACTTTGTTGTAGTCTTCAGCGAAACCCAAAAGCTTTTTTAACGGTACATAAAAGTAAAAATATCCATTAACAAGTTTTAAATCATCAATTTTATTTTAGCCAGCATTCTGCATTCCAGTGCTTTCGGTTGGTGATAAAGAAACCAAATTTTTTATGGTACTTGTACCTCCTAAATATCTTGTATGAGCAATTTCAATACCATTAAGTTCAGAACGAATTTCATCAAAGAGATATGCAACAAAGTTGTTTTTTAATTTAAAGTTGTCTGTAGATGTGGAGGTTTTCTCATCTACAACAGATCCCTCGACATATATATATAACTTTCACTAGGTAACACAATGCGAATTCATCATTATTGTTGTAAGATTGTGGGTATGGCACGTATGTATGATAGTCCTTTTTGATTATATTTTCATCAGATAAGGGTTTATCTAAGACATTTATTATTGAACTCATTTTGCCTTCAATTTAAAATTCAATGACTTGAGAAAATTTTTATTTGCTGTCGTTAGAGTTTTTTGATGAATTGACCTCTTTAATTGTGGTTTAGGTCGTGATAATATTTTAGGTTCGTATGCTGATGGTGCTGTTGTTGTTGCTATATTCTGTGATATACTCGAGTTATGCATATTAGCATTATTTAGTTGGTTTTAAATGAATTCGTATTGTTATTTCCTCTCCTCGGAAATTAATTAAATCAACTACTCGTAGAGCTAGTGAACTTATCTCTCCGGGGTTCACCGGTAAATAGATGAGATTTCGAGGTATCTCATCTATTTTATAGCATGGAGGCACATTAATCGGAAATTCATGTAGTATATGCGCCTTGGAATTATTCATATATGTATTAACAGCGATACTACTTTCAATTCGCAACAGATTCACCTTGAAAATATTAACTGGAAGAGCAGAATAATGATAAACGTTTGGAGTTAGGATTATACTATTGAATCCTAAGAGTTTTCCAATTGTATTTTCTCTATTAAAATATATTGCATCCTTAGAGCTGTTGACTTTAACTTGCATTGTATTGTTATTGGCTTCTATAAAAATTCTATTTTCTGGATTGTAGCGTTTATATTGTTCCTCTATATAATCAACAATATCATTCAATTCATAAGATCCAATTGGTATTTCAATCACATTTTCACCTATATGAAACAAATTGTTGTAGACATCAACATTTGGGATGCTATTATATGAATGAAAATCAGTTAGAGCACACTCATATGCCCCATTTAAATCAATAGGTGGGAAGGAATTAGCAGATAACTCTGATGAGTTGGCGCTTAGAGTAAGTGTTATTGACATTACGACTGTCTGATTACGAATAAATAAGTTCCACACAAAATTGTTTATAAAAAGGATTTACATATTTATTTCATCTTTTTTATTTTAAATTTACATTATAATCTTAAGTACTAAGTATGTATGTACAATAATTGCTGATATTGTTTAAACTATAATATTTCATCTTTACTTATCAAAGAATTGTGATCGTTACTAAATCATAACCATTTAACAAATGCTTTGGCTCCTCTGGTTTTAATAATCTTTTCAACTAGATATATATTAGGAAATCCTGTTTTTAAAAGTTCTTCATCATAAAATCCACCTTTAATAGGATTTCCACGATAATCTTCTAATATGTATGTTGTGGGATATGTATTTTGAATAGATTTAATTGTGAAAATTTCTGTTGTCCAGTTTGGAGTATAGCCTTTTTCAAAAATATGCTTATATTTGCTTATGCGCACATGATCACCAATATTAAATTTCGATATTTTATACATTTTCAAATGACTTATACTGTATTCAATAATTTTTTCTCATTTGAAGAGTTGACTTTAATTGGAGCCATTTTAAAGGTACGATGAACTTTTCTGTTATATGCTTCTAATAGATCTTTGTAGATATCAAGCCAATTGTATGTACCATTAAAACTAAATTCTTTCCACATCATCCCTTTTAATGTTTTATTAGATCGTTGTACTATTGATGCTTTCATTCTGCTATACGTTGAATAGTGATTAATGTTGTACTTATCCATCAATTGTCCAAAGTGTTTATTGAAAAATTCTTTACCATCATCTGTTGTAGGTTTTTTGGTACTCGTCCCAATTGAAAAATATCTGACATGGCTTGGGTTGTTTCAAGTGCAGTTTTTGTTTTAAGTGGTACTGCCCAAGCAAATTTGGAGAATATGTCAATTACAGTTAACAAAAATCCATAATTTTTATTGTCCATAGAATAATTTCCCATTTCAACTAAATCAGCTTGCCAAAGATCATCTATTCCTTTCATCACAACTCTACGTCGTAAAAAAGATTTTCGAACTTGTTTACTCTGCAGTTACACGTTCAAGAAATTGCTTTCAAGTTTATCAGACATATTGCTTGTTAAAATTACTTTAAATTGATGCTGTGACGTAGGCTGCAAGCAACTTGATATTCAACTTTGTTTTCAAGATGCCGTCGTCAAGGAATCAACAACGAAACAGTAAAACTTGGTCATAACGAATTCTTGGTTGTAGCGATCTAAGTCTAAATTGCCGACGTTTCGGTTGCCATTTTCATACAAAAATAATTCGTAATAGCGAATTCGTAGTTAACGAGTCCTCGTTAGTATCGAACTACGCTTATTACGAACTTGTCATAGAGCGGTTATTTTTTTGCTGTTTGCACAAAGTTCGTTATAGCCGAGTCCTTCTGTAATTTACTTACAATAATAGAGATCAGCTGTTTAAATTGAACGAAAAATTTAAACAAATCTTAAAAGCAAAATTGAAATCAAGTTGGTAGTCAATTTCCAATTATGTGAGTGTGTTAGTAAAAAAGTGTGAATGTATTGAAACTTGAAACAAAAATTGAAACAAAACTTGAACGTGTAACCTCCAAGTTATGGAGTTCATTTACTAAAATTCTTTTTGAAGTAATTTTTTAGTATTAAGAATTATTTTCGATGTGTTGTGATCTATTTGATACACTTTTAGCTATTGACACAAACATGTAATTTTCAAATCTATAAATCTTTTCATTAACTTTTCTTTTGTATACTTTCAACAAATTTTTGTAGATATCCGTCTTCCAAAAATTATTTGATTTTGGAAATAGTTTCTTGCATTTTCTTATTCTCTTCCAACTGTAATATTATTGCATGTTGTAGCATTTCGATTTGAGTTCTTAGAGTATCATGAATATTGTTGTTATCTTCCTTAAAGTATTTTAATAGCTTGTGTTCTATTTCTTCGATTTGAGTTTGCAGAAACAATTTATTGATAACATCGTTTTCTTCCACAGCTTTTGCCACATTTTTGATTCTTTTGTTTTGGACATCGATGTTGTTGTTCGTATCCATAAAGAACCCCAACATTTTAGGGGCATTTTTCAATGAAATTATATTGCTTGTATCGTTTAGATAATGTCCAAACTTATCAACAGACATACTTTATATAGATTATTCTATTATATTAGCTTCGCGAAGTTCTTCAATAATTGATACAATTTCGTTATTATGATTAGTATGACCTGCAGCTTGTGATGATACCAGTAGTCGAAGTCGATCTACCATCTCATTTGGATCATCCCAGTATATATAGTTTGGCTTATGAGGGTTAAACTGCATCAATCCATCACCTTTATAATTAGATATTGTCTTATTTGGTATTGATTTTGATAAAGTCTGTTGGTTTTTCTCTTTAAACATCTTTTTAATAATATGTTTATATTTATAGGCTTTCGTTCCCTTGATTTGTCCATCAGGTTTATAGTCTCTTCTGTACGCATTTGTATTAATTAAAATTTTTTGTAGAGTTATAGTTCATATGTAGCATAGTTTTTTGGTATTTTATGAAACATTAGAGAATATAGTCCTGGTGTTAGAGCCCATATTTGACTACCAACATGTATTTTGTTTTCATTTAATTTGAGCTTACTATCACCAAATTTCCATTCATTATTGAAATCTTTATGTGGACCATAGTTAGTATCTAATTAATTTCTTCCGTCCAAAACAGATAAGTCAGTGTAACTCTCTTCAGCATTTGAATTTTGAGAGTAAAAATCGTCATCATCGTCATCATCTTTATCAAAAGTACTTTCACCATTAGGATCAGCAAGTGAATTGCTGGTATCAAATATTGATTCTTCTACAAGTTTCTTTGGTGTACTTGTCTCCAACTTAATTGATGGTTTCTTAAGATGATTAGAACTGTTATTATATTCAATTTCTGTTTTCATCTCATTCTTTTCTTTTTTGATAGTTGCATTGATATTATTAGAATTATTTATAAATTTGTTTAAAGGATCTGTTATAGGTTTAAATGTATTTTTAGTTGTTCACGTGTGTCTATTTCGCCCGTTTTTATCAGGTATCTGATCAGGTTATCAGATCAGGTTATTAGGTATCAGATCAGCTTATTAGGTATCAGATCAGCTTATTGGGTACCTGATCAGGTTACCAGATCAGGTTATTAGGTATCGGATCAGCTTATTAGGTATCTGATCAGGTTATCAGATCAGCTTATTAGGTACCTGATCAGGTTATCAGATCAGGTTATTATGTATCAGATCAGCTTATTAGGTATCAGATCAGGTTAGTAGGTATCAGATCAGCTTATTAGGTATCTGATCAGGTTATCAGATCAGCTTATTGGGTATCAGATCAGCTTATTAGGTATCAGTTAAGATCAGCTTATTAGGTAGGTAATTAGATCAGGTATAGTTGATATTTCAAGAGCTATGTAGATGTATTATGGTTAAAGCCAGATTATATACTAAAGTTTTTCTTTTATGTAGAGCAATTTATATTGTTATGAAATAATCGAATAATTTTCTGTAGCGCCCATTGTTTAATTCATTATCTTTGCTAATCATCAAAAATCCATATTTATCGACAAATTTCATGAAACTTTGCATAACTCATATCGCTGGCAACATGATCCCTATAAATATGTTTCATATTTGTCTCATCTTGCTTAAACATTATAATCATATTCGCATTGTATCTTATTAAATGCTTGGGAATTCTGGTATAAGTTTGGCACAAGTAGAATGAATCACCATCCCTATGTAGTCGCATACAAAAATTAGCTCGTATATTATTCTGCTTCTCACATGCAACATCATCAAATATCATAATTGAATTAGTTTTAGCTTTGTCAGGGGGAATAACTGATTCATTTTCGGTGAATGTGTAATATTCCATTCCTTTAATAGGTGTAATTAATCTCTTCAAGTATTCATATTTCGGCTGATATAGAGATTTTGAGTATAAATAGATGTTTTCAAACTTTAGTCCATTACGACTTTCTAGTAAGCCAATCATAACATTAGTCTTTCCACAATTTGATGGTCCCACTATTAGAGCACGAATAGAATTTGGTAAGAGTGAACTATGTTTTATTTTTGAACTGATGTTCGATGAATCATTAATGTTTCGAACTAAAATATTTTTATGTTGTTTTACTAACTGCCTGGAACCTGGACCTGGAACTGAACTACAAAAACGTTTAAATCGATGTGATAAAGGAATCAATTTATTGGACTCTGCCTGCAAAAATCACGACATAGCTTATTCTAAAAATAAAGATTTAAATATTAGACATCAAGCTGATAAAATTCTTGAAAATTCAGCTTGGGATCGAGTTTTATCAAAAGATAGCAGTCTTGCAGAAAAATCATTTGCATATATGGTTACTAACGATATGAAAGCCAAAACAGAATTTGGTATGGGTGTGGAGAAAAAGAAAAATGTTAAGAAACCTAAATTAAATGGTAAAAAATTGTTCAGTTCATACCGATTTTAACTGCACTGGGTGCAATTGGTAGTCTAACGACTGGAGGTGCTGCTATAGCTAAGGCTGTAAATGCGACAAAGAATGCAAAAAATCAGCTGGATGAAGCAATCGACATAATAAAGCGATGGAATCTATAGCTGTTGGGAAAGGACTTTACCTAAAACCATATAAAAAGGGTTATGGTTTAGTATATAAAGAGCACACAAAAAACTCTTAAAAATGCTACCTAATAGACCACTAGTAGTAGGGAACTGCGGCCACGGGGGCAATTCAAGTTTTAAAATTTGGGTAATTAAAATTTGAAATTTTGAAATTTTAATTGTTAAATAAACAAAAGTGTAATTTGATACCCGTGGGGGAAAAAAAATGAAAGTACCCTGTTTTAAAAAATTGTGATGAATTATTATTGAGTTAAAGTGTTAGTGTGAAATTATATTATAGATAATGTTTTGTGTTATATGAATTTCGGATATGGGTGTATCTGTGGGTGAGTGGGGCTCGATGCCTACCATAGACCCTGGATGTTTTCCGTTGCTTCGTGGGTTGTGGTTGTGTTGAGATAGTGACCTAGGAACAATTGATTGAGTATAGACTAGATGGTTCTTATGGGGTGATATTGAGACATTGGGTAGTGAGTTTGGAGCTTGAAAGTATTGATTGAGTATAGACTAAATGGTTCTTATGGGGTGATATTGAGACATTTGGTAGTGAGTTTGGAGCTTGAAAGTATTGGCTTACTATAGACAATGTGGTTCTTATGGGGTCATATTGAGAGATTGGGTAGTGTTTTAGATTATATGTGGAAATAAAGAGTGTAGATAAAAAAGTCGACTTGGGTTCCTACGGGGTTTATTGTGTCGCTATTATTATTTTTTTGTTCTTGATAATTTTTTGTGGTGCTTGTGTTTACATTTACTTTGTGCATGGCTGTGGGTGCGTGGATGTGTGGGGATGGGGGTGTGTGTGTGTTTCTTTTTTCTTATCTTTAGATTTGTGAAGAATGTGTGTACGTCGTTTCAAATGTCCGTCTTGTTTATTTCTTGGGATAATAATTTGAATATTTGTTCTACAGAATCATGTTTATTGCTTTGTTTATTCAGCTGGATATGTTTTGAGAATGAGTCATCATTTGATAACAAAATTTTATGAGTCATCATTTATATAAAATAAAATATTGCACAATGTTCTAGTTCTTGCTGTTGCTATGTATACATATGAATTTCATCAATCTCGTAATATCAATAAAAAATTAGACTTGATGACTACTACGCGATTCTCATAGGATGTATATAAGTAAAAGAACTAATAAAGATTTTCATCGGTATATTCTGATATCTCAATAAGTGCGGTTGAAAGCAAAAAATTTATTAATAAACAATTTCATTGTGTTTTTACAATAGAACTAAATAAATAGAATAAAATAATTAAATAAAGTTAATTGTTACTAATTAAATAAATAGTTTGAAAACAAAAAATTGATTAATAAAGAAGTATATAATGTTTTTGAAAAAAAGGACTACATAAATAAAATAAAATAATTAAATATATAAAATAATTAAATAAATAAAAATGAATTCTTCAAGCTATGTTTGTGAAATATGTCAAAAGGAGTACAAATACCAAAAGTCGTATTTGGAGCATTGCAAAAGTCATGCTCAACTACAACATTTGCAGATGCCAGTGTCATGTGATGTACAGCCTCCAATGCCTTTATATAACCCTATTCCTTGGAACAATATGCAACAGCAATATCCGGCGTCCTTTCAAGAGCTTCCAAGGACTTCGTACTATCATACGGGGTTAAACAATTAGTTTTCAGTACCCATACAAATTCCACATCCTTTTCCCCATCAATATACTTCACCAATGCAATGGCAGCAATATAACATACCCAACTATTATCCTTCAGTTTCGAATAATCAATATGCCTTGTCGATGGACAGTTCCAGGTATCCTCAACACCAACAACAACAACAACATCATCAGCAACAACAGCAGCATCATCATCAACAACAACAGCAGCAACATCATCAGCAATAACAGCAGCATCATCATCAACAACAACAGCAACAACTAGATAATATTGTGTTTGATGACATGGATACTTCAAATTCTCCCAGCGGTAAATATAATGATACTCCTTTGAATGTAGAACCAAAATATTATGAAATAAACAGTGCATTCAAAAAAAAATATTGCAACATATGGAATTCCCAACAAAAAAGATGACCTTCTATTTGAAGACTTTGTTCTAGAAAATAAACCTATTTTCAAGGAAAGACTTGAAAAAAGTTTGGTTAAACATAATATTTTAAAATTATATGTAACTCTTATCGGAGAGTACATAAAAATTGTTGGGGAAGAAATTAACTTGTGTCAAATTTCTCACAGATCAAAAATGGATCTATTGTGTCTGGGAAGTAATGTAGATGAGCTAATTGAAAAACAATTCCAGGTCATTCATAATAAAATGTCAGAGTTCGAGGAAAGAGATTCTGGGTGGACTTTAATAAGAATTATTCGCGCTGAAATTAACATAAACAAAAGCTCACTGGTAGAAGGATCTCATTGGATAAGCACACCATTAAAACTAGCTAAAAAGCAGGCCTGTATCAACATTAAAAACAATGATGATTATTGTTTTAAATGGAGTTTAGTTGGCGCATTGGATACCACAGTAATAGAGGAAAAGCGACGTTGCAGCTCATATAACATCAAGGACATTAGCGCTGATGTCATTTGCTTGCAAAATGGAATTGTGCTTGACTTCACAAATTTAAAGTTCCCATTGGCATTAAAAAATATTCAAGCATTTAAGGATAGGAATGATGGAATACGTGTGAATGTGTTTGGGTATGATAGTGAGAAGGATGAAATCATTGGTCCATTCTACAATACACAAAAGGAAAAAACAAAGCATGTGAATTTATTGCTGTTGGAAGCTGGAGACATTCACCATTACATTTTTATTAAAGATATATCAAGGTAAGCAAGTAAATACATGTGTATGAATAACTATATACATATATAAATTTATTCCTTTTACAGACTTTTAAAAGCTCAGACAACAAAGCACCGTGAAAGTCTCAAATCTTGTAATACCTGCCTACAATATACGCACAATGAATGGACTATGGAACAACACAAAACGGAATGTGGGAAAATTGTTGCTGCGTTACCTTCTCCCGAAAATAGTGTTTTAAAATTCAAAGATCACCAGCGGCAGATGGATGTGCCATTCGTTATATATGCAGATTTCGGATGCATACTAGAAGATATCCAAACTACTGTAAGTGACAAAACTCAAGTTATAAAGAGGCACATTCCTTGTGCCTTTAGTTATTATATAAAATGTGTAGGTAATAATAGTTTAGATAAATTTAAGATATATACTGGTGAGGACGTATCTGTAAAATTTGTTGACTGGTTAATTGACGATTGTGAAGATATTTACAATCAGTTCCTCAGCAGTAAGACAAAAATGAACAGCTTGACCCTTTCGGAAATATACAGTTTTCAAATTCAATAAATTGTCACATATGTGACAAATTTCTCGGTAAAGATCGTGTAAGAGATCATTGTCATATAAGTGGTAAATATCGAGTTGCAGCTCACAATATTTGCAACTTAAAGTACCAAATTCCGAAGTTCATACCCATATATTTTCATAATTATTCATCTTATGACTCTTTGTTAAAGAATTAGGTAAAAAGTCTGACAACATAAAAGTCCTACCACTGAACATTTCACTATCGACATTTACAAAAATGACTGACAATTGCAATCTTGAACTCCGATTTTTAGATACTATTCGTTTTATGGCTGATAGCTTAGAATCCTTAGCTAATAATCTAACGGACAATGATTTCCATACGGTTAGGGCACACTTTAACAGAAAGACAGAATTTGACCTTGTACGAAGAAAGGGTGTTCCATCAAGAGAAGATTTTTTTAATAAATTAAATAACAAGGAATGCTCAATTGAAGATTATGAGCATGCAATAAAGATTTGGCATACCTTTAATTGTAAAACCCTGCGAGATTATATGGAATTATATCTCAAAACAGATGTGCTTTTGTTAGCAGACATATTCGAAATTTTTCGAAAAGTCTGTAAGGGGATTTATAATCTAGATCCGTGTCAGTACTATACTGCTCCAGGACTATCATGGGATGCCATGTTAAAACACACACAAATAGAATTAGAGTTGTTAACAGACATTGACATGTATAACTTCTTTAAAAAGGGAATACGCGGTGGAATGGTACAGTGCAGTAAGCGATATTCCAAAGCAAATAATAAATATTTAGATGATTTTGATGAAGACAAGCCTTCAGAATTTCTAATATATTTAGACGCAAATAACCTTTTCGGTTGGGCGATGTCTGAGTATCTTCCTTATGGAGGATTCCGATGGCTGACAAGTGATGAGCTGAATCTGGATGCGAAAATCATAGATAATAACTCACAAGATGGTTATGTATATGAGGTCACTTTGGAATATCCTTCACATCTGCATGACTCTCACAATGACCTTCCCTTCTGTGTTGAAAACAAGAAAACTTTAGAATCAAACCATAAGAAATTAATTGCGGATTTTTCGCCAAAAAACTCTTATGTAATACATTACAGAGTTCTTAAGCAATGTTTGGAATATGGTTTGATTCTAAAGAAAACGCATCGTATTCTAGCATTTAAACAATCTCCATGGCTAAAAGACTATATAGATTTGAATACTAAACATAGAGCTTCTGCAAAAAATGCATTTGAATTTTTTTTTTAATTTCTTAATAACGCGGTATACGGTAAGACCATGGAGAACGTTGATAAAAGAAAAGATGTTAGAATGGTGACCAACTGGAATAGAACAAACTGTAACCATTTGGGGGCTCAAGATAGGATATCTAAATCCAAGTTTCATAGCATATCTTTATTTTCAGAGGATATGGTGGCAATTCAAATGAATATAGTCAAAACATACTATAACAAGCCCATATACTTGGGATTTTGTGTGTTGGAGCTTTCTAAATGGAAAATGTATAATTTCCATTATGGATTCATGAAACCCAAGTTTAAATCAAATTTATCCTTAAATTAGATGGACACCGACTCATTTATATATACAATAAAAACTGACGACTTTTATGCCGACATAAAATCTGACATAGAACAAGAATTTGACACTTCCGATTACCCAAAAGATAACGTATATGGCATTCCTCTTTTAAACAAAAAGGTGCTGGGTATGATGAAGGATGAAAATTGTAATAAAGTTATGAAAGAATTTGTGGGACTTCGGTCAAAAATGTATTCTTTTAGCGTGCAATATGAAAATGATGTAAAAAAATCGGGGTTAAGAAATGTGTTCTTGATAAATATAGTTTAGAGGCGTATAGAAATTGTTTATTTAATAAGTCTATTGTTTATGATGATATGTTAACATTTAAGTCAAAAGTTCATCAAATTTATACCAACCAACTAAATAAGGTTGTACTTAGTTATCAAGATGATAAAAGAAAAATACAATGTGATGGTATAAATACATTAGCATGGTATAATTATCGAATTGGAAATTGATAAGCTTCAAGAAGAATGATGAGTTTTTTACTTAAATGTAATTTGTTTCTGTTTATATGTAAATATTTAGTTATTAATGTTTAGTTATTAATGTTTAGTTATTAAGAAAATTTGGTTTGTTATTAAAAAAATTATAATAATAATGAAATAAGAAAAAAATTAAATAATAATAAAAAAAAATCTTATTAATATAAAAAAAAATATATACAATCTTTGTTTTATATTCTTGTTCACCCCTGATATCATCCTCAAATTGAAAAAACGCTGACGTTGACTGTGCATACACGTCTTGCTGCTAGCAGAGAAAACATTTTTTGTTGGATCAAAACAATTCTTGTCTTGTTTTTTGCTTACTTGCAAATTTTTCTGTTTATAAGTTTAACTGTACTGTTAAATCCTGCATAATCTTGATTTGATTTGTTTATTTCTTGACAAGGGAATTTGAATTTCACAACATTATGAAATTGTATTAAATTTAATTATTTCAACATTTTACAGAGTCAAAAAAAAATGGATAATCTCATAAGTTATTCATTAAATTTGTAACATAAAAATTTCTTTAATTTTCCTAATTATTCTTTTAAAAAAAATAATACAAGACAGTGAATATTTTATTTTAATAATACTATTTTATTTATTAAATTTTATTATGATGGCTGAAACATTGTATAATAAGATTCCATTAAATTTTCTAATATAGCTTTCCGTAGAAAGTATATCGAGCACCTACATGTATCAGGTCCTTCGTCACAATTCGGATCATACCAGGGACAGCATTTGAAATGTCCTTCTGTGTTGTCTTCATCTTCCATAATATCAAATTCATCATTCTCGTCCAGCATATTTTGAAAAAATATGATAATTTCCCAATGATCGTATAGTCTAAAGTTATCAAAATCCGATATAAATTTATTAAGACTCCTTCTTATTTGACTCATTTTTGTTAATATTCCGTATTAATTTTGTTGCTGCTTACTTTTTCAAAGGATTCGTCGATACTGATAACTTTTTTTCCTAAATATTTAGCTAAAAAGTGAATAAAATTCAATATTATTTTTTCCTCCTCTTATATCCTTCTCCATTTTCCTATAATCCTTCTAGAATAGAGGGTATAGAATATACATATTTCTCTTTTCAATTCATTTTCAAAGAGACTATTAAAAAATTAAAAGAAGGAACATTCATATTAATATTCCTATATATCTATCCCTATCTCTCCAGCACTATTTCTCCACATATACATATTAACCTTCTCACAATAAATATTTTCGGTTAGGCTTATTGGACTCATCATCACTACTTTCATGATCAATTTTAATTAAAGATTCAAAGTGACAAGATCTATTTAAAAAATGTTCACTAAACAACAAAAGCTTAATTCATATAAAGGATCTAGATGTAGCTGCTAAATATCCTGTTCAAAATATTACACGGGTAACAACAAAATATGGCCCAACACTAAGAGTTGAGATGGAAAAAAATATAATGTTTCTACTTAAAAGATATAATACTCTGACAGATGATGAAATTAAGGATCTCTCGAGTGGAATATTTCAAGTACGCAGAGATGGTGAACAAAGCTTAATCCTTGAGAGTGAGATGGACGAATTTTTGATTCTAAATGCTCAATATCCCAATTGGGAATAAAAAAAATAAAAAATTAATTCTGTATTGTAAATTATAAATAAATAAATAAAAATGCATTAAAGAGTTTTGTGAAATTTATATATATATATATATATATATATATATATATATATATATATATATATATATATATATATATATATATATATATATATATATATATATATATATATATATATATATATATATATATATATATATATATATATATATATATATATATATATATATATATATATATATATATATATATATATATATATATATATATATATATATATATATATATATATATATATATATATATATATATATATATATATATATATATATATATATATATATATATATATATATATATATATATATATATATATATATATATATATATATATATATATATATATATATATATATATATATATATATATATATATATATATATATATATATATATATATAAATTTCACAAAACTCTTTAATGCATTTTTATTTATTTATTTATAATTTACAATACAGAATTAATTTTTTATTTTTTTTATTCCCAATTGGGATATTGAGCATTTAGAATCAAAAATTCGTCCATCTCACTCTCAAGGATTAAGCTTTGTTCACCATCTCTGCGTACTTGAAATATTCCACTCGAGAGATCCTTAATTTCATCATCTGTCAGAGTATTATATCTTTTAAGTAGAAACATTATATTTTTTTCCATCTCAACTCTTAGTGTTGGGCCATATTTTGTTGTTACCCGTGTAATATTTTGAACAGGATATTTAGCAGCTACATCTAGATCCTTTATATGAATTAAGCTTTTGTTGTTTAGTGAACATTTTTTAGATAGATCTTGTCACTTTGAATCTTTAATTAAAATTGATCATGAAAGTAGTGATGATGAGTCCAATAAGCCTAACCGAAAATATTTATTGTGAGAAGGTTAATATGTATATGTGGAGAAATAGTGCTGGAGAGATAGGGATAGATATATAGGAATATTAATATGAATGTTCCTTCTTTTAATTTTTTAATAGTCTCTTTGAAAATGAATTGAAAAGAGAAATATGTATATTCTATACCCTCTATTCTAGAAGGATTATAGGAAAATGGAGAAGGATATAAGAGGAGGAAAAAATAATATTGAATTTTATTCACTTTTTAGCTAAATATTTAGGAAAAAAAATTATCAGTATCGACGAATCCTTTGAAAAAGTAAGCAGCAACAAAATTAATACGGAATATTAACAAAAATGAGTCAAATAAGAAGGAGTCTTAATAAATTTATATCGGATTTTGATAACTTTAGACTATACGATCATTGGGAAATTATCATATTTTTTCAAAATATGCTGGACGAGAATGATGAATTTGATATTATGGAAGATGAAGACAACACAGAAGGACATTTCAAATGCTGTCCCTGGTATGATCCGAATTGTGACGAAGGACCTGATACATGTAGGTGCTCGATATACTTTCTACGGAAAGCTATATTAGAAAATTTAATGGAATCTTATTATACAATGTTTCAGCCATCATAATAAAATTTAATAAATAAAATAGTATTATTAAAATAAAATATTCACTGTCTTGTATTATTTTTTTTAAAAGAATAATTAGGAAAATTAAAGAAATTTTTAAGTTACAAATTTAATGAATAACTTATGAGATTATCCATTTTTTTTTTGACTCTGTAAAATGTTGAAATAATTAAATTTAATACAATTTCATAATGTTGTGAAATTCAAATTCCCTTGTCAAGAAATAAACAAATCAAATCAAGATTATGCAGGATTTAACAGTACAGTTAAACTTATAAACAGAAAAATTTGCAAGTAAGCAAAAAACAAGACAAGAATTGTTTTGATCCAACAAAAAATGTTTTCTCTGCTAGCAGCAAGACGTGTATGCACAGTCAACGTCAGCGTTTTTTCAATTTGAGGATGATATCAGGGGTGAACAAGAATATAAAACAAAGATTGTATATATTTTTTTTTATATTAATAAGATTTTTTTTTTATTATTATTTAATTTTTTTCTTATTTCATTATTATTATAATTTTTTTAATAACAAACCAAATTTTCTTAATAACTAAACATTAATAACTAAATATTTACATGTAAACAGAAACAAATTACATTTAAGTAAAAAACTCATCATTCTTCTTGAAGCTTATCAATTTCCAATTCGATAATTATACCATGCTAATGTATTTATACCATCACATTGTATTTTTCTTTTATCATCTTGATAACTAAGTACAACCTTATTTAGTTGGTTGGTATAAATTTGATGAACTTTTGACTTAAATGTTAACATATCATCATAAACAATAGACTTATTAAATAAACAATTTCTATACGCCTCTAAACTATATTTATCAAGAACACATTTCTTAACCCCGATTTTTTTACATCATTTTCATATTGCACGCTAAAAGAATACATTTTTGACCGAAGTCCCACAAATTCTTTCATAACTTTACCACAATTTTCATCCTTCATCATACCCAGCACCTTTTTGTTTAAAAGAGGAATGCCATATACGTTATCTTTTGGGTAATCGGAAGTGTCAAATTCTTGTTCTATGTCAGATTTTATGTCGGCATAAAAGTCGTCAGTTTTTATTGTATATATAAATGAGTCGGTGTCCATTTAATTTAAAGATAAATTTGATTTAAACTTGGGTTTCATGAATCCATAATGGAAATTATACATTTTCCATTTAGAAAGCTCCAACACACAAAATCCCAAGTATATGGGCTTGTTATAGTATGTTTTGACTATATTCATTTGAATTGCCACCATATCCTCTGAAAATAAAGATATGCTATGAAACTTGGATTTAGATATCCTATCTTGAGCCCCCAAATGGTTACAGTTTGTTCTATTCTAGTTGGTCACAATTCTAACATCTTTTCTTTTATCAACGTTCTCCATGGTCTTACCGTATACCGCGTTATTAAGAAATTAAAAAAAAAAAATTTCAAATGCATTTTTTGCAGAAGCTCTATGTTTAGTATTCAAATCTATATAGTCTTTTAGCCATGGAGATTGTTTAAATGCTAGAATACGATGCGTTTTCTTTAGAATCAAACCATATTCCAAACATTGCTTAAGAACTCTGTAATGTATTACATAAGAGTTTTTTTGGCGAAAAATCCGCAATTAATTTCTTATGGTTTGATTCTAAAGTTTTCTTGTTTTCAACACAGAAGGGAAGGTCATTGTGAGAGTCATGCAGATGTGAAGGATATTCCAAAGTGACCTCATATACATAACCATCTTGTGAGTTATTATCTATGATTTTCCTTGTTATTTAAATTATTAAAAAAATCTTCTCTTGATGGAACACCCTTTCTTCGTACAAGGTCAAATTCTGTCTTTCTGTTAAAGTGTGCCCTAACCGTATGGAAATCATTGTCCGTTAGATTATTAGCTAAGGATTCTAAGCTATCAGCCATAAAACGAATAGTATAAATCGGAGTTCAAGATTGCAATTGTCAGTCATTTTTGTAAATGTCGATAGTGAAATGTACAGTTCTTTGTTCAGTGGTAGGACTTTTATGTTGTCAGACTTTTTACCTAATTCTTTAACAAAGAGGTGCGAGTCATAAGATGAATAATTATGAAAATATATGGGTATGAACTTCGGAATTTGGTACTTTAAGTTGCAAATATTGTGAGCTGCAACTCGATATTTACCACTTATATGACAATGATCTCTTACACGATCTTTACCGAGAAATTTGTCGCATATGTGACAATTTATTGAATTTGAAAACTGTATATTTCCGAAAGGGTCAAGCTGTTCATTTTTGTCTTACTGGTGAGGAACTGATTGTAAATATCTTCACAATCGTCAATTAACCAGTCAACAAATTTTACAGATACGTCCTCACCAGTATATATCTTAAATTTATCTAAACTATTATTACCTACACATTTTTTATAATAACTAAAGGCACAAGGAATGTGCCTCTTTATAACTTGAGTTTTGTCACTTACAGTAGTTTGGATATCTTCTATTATGCATCCGAAATCTGCATATATAACGAATGGCACATCCATCTGCCGCTGGTGATCTTTGAATTTTAAAACACTATTTTCGGGAGAAGGTAACGCAGCAACAATTTTCCCACATTCCGTTTTGTGTTGTTCCATAGTCCATTCATTGTGCGTATATTGTAGGCAGGTATTACAAGATTTGAGACTTTCACGGTGCTTTGTTGTCTGAGCTTTTAAAAGTCTGTAAAAGGAATAAATTTATATATGTATATAGTTATTCATACACATGTATTTACTTGCTTACCTTGATATATCTTTAATCAAAATGTAATGGTGAATGTCTCCAGCTTCCAACAGCAATAAATTCACATACTTTGTTTTTTCTTTTTGTGTATTGTAGAATGGACCAATGATTTCATCCTTCTCACTATCATACCCAAACACATTCACACGTATTCCATCATTCCTATCCTTAAATGCTTGAATATTTTTTAATGCCAATGGGAACTTTAAATTTGTGAAGTCAAGCACAATTCCATTTTGCAAGCAAATGACATCAGCGCTAATGTCCTCGATGTTATATGAGCTGCAACGTCGCTTTTCCTCTATTACTGTGGTATCCAATGCGCCAACTAAACTCCATTTAAAACAATAATCATCATTGTTTTTAATGTTGATACAGGCCTGCTTTTTAGCTAGTTTTAATGGTGTGCTTATCCAATGAGATCCTTCTACCAGTGAGCTTTTGTTTATGTTAATTTCAGCGCGAATAATTCTTATTAAAGTCCACCCAGAATCTCTTTCCTCGAACTCTGACATTTTATTATGAATGACCTGGAATTGTTTTTCAATTAGATCATCTCCATTACTTCCCAGACACAATAGATCCATTTTTGATCTGTGAGAAATTTGACACAAGTTAATTTCTTCCCCAACAATTTTTATGTACTCTCCGATAAGAGTTACATATAATTTTAAAATATTATGTTTAACCAAACTTTTTTCAAGTCTTTCCTTGAAAATAGGTTTATTTTCTAGAACAAAGTCTTCAAATAGAAGGTCATCTTTTTTGTTGGGAATTCCATATGTTGCAATATTTTTTTTTGAATGCACTGTTTATTTCATAATATTTTGGTTCTACATTCAAAGGAGTATCATTATATTTACCGCTGGGAGAATTTGAAGTATCCATGTCATCAAACACAATATTATCTAGTTGTTGCTGTTGTTGTTGATGATGATGCTGCTGTTATTGCTGATGATGTTGCTGCTGTTGTTGTTGATGATGATGCTGCTGTTGTTGCTGATGATGTTGTTGTTGGTGTTGAGGATACCTGGAACTGTCCATCGATAAGGCATATTGATTATTCGAAACTGAAGGATAATAGTTGGGTATGTTATATTGCTGCCATTGCATTGGTGAAGTATATTGATGGGGAAAAGGATGTGGAATTTGTATGGGTACTGAAAACTAATTGTTGCTGTTGCATATTGTTCCAAGGAATAGGGTTATATAAAGGCATTGGAGGCTGTACATCACATGACACTGGCATCTGCACATGTTGTAGTTGAGCATGACTTTTGCAATGCTCCAAATACGACTTTTGGTATTTGTACTCCTTTTGACATATTTCACAAACATAGCTTGAAGAATTCATTTTTATTTATTTAATTATTTTATATATTTAATTATTTTATTTTATTTATGTAGTCCTTTTTTTCAAAAACATTATAAACTTCTTTATTAATCAATTTTTTGTTTTCAAACTATTTATTTAATTAGTAACAATTAACTTTATTTAATTATTTTATTCTATTTATTTAGTTCTATTGTAAAAACACAATGAAATTGTTTATTAATAAATTTTTTGCTTTCAACCGCACTTATTGAGATATCAGAATATACCGATGAAAATCTTTATTAGTTCTTTTACTTATATACATCCTATGAGAATCGCGTAGTAGTCATCAAGTCTAATTTTTTATTGATATTACGAGATTGATGAAATTCATATGTATACATAGCAACAGCAAGAACTAGAACATAACATTGTGCAATATTTTATTTTATATAAATGATGACTCATAAAATTTTGTTATCAAATGATGACTCATTCTCAAAACATATCCAGCTGAATAAACAAAGCAATAAACATGATTCTGTAGAACAAATATTCAAATTATTATCCCAAGAAATAAACAAGACGGCCATTTGAAACGACGTACACACATTCTTCACAAATCTAAAGATAAGAAAAAAGAAACACACACACACCCCCATCGCCACACATCCACGCACCCACAGCCATGCACAAAGTAAATGTAAACACAAGCACCACAAAAAATTATCAAGAACAAAAAAATAATAATAGCGACACAATAAACCCCGTAGGAACCCAAGTCGACTTTTTTATCTACACTCTTTATTTCCACATATAATCTAAAACACTACCCAATCTCTCAATATGACCCCATAAGAACCACATTGTCTATAGTAAGCCAATACTTTCAAGCTCCAAACTCACTACCAAATGTCTCAATATCACCCCATAAGAACCATTTAGTCTATACTCAATCAATACTTTCAAGCTCCAAACTCACTACCCAATGTCTCAATATCACCCCATAAGAACCATCTAGTCTATACTCAATCAATTGTTCCTAGGTCACTATCTCAACACAACCACAACCCACGAAGCAACGGAAAACATCCAGGGTCTATGGTAGGCATCGAGCCCCACTCACCCACAGATACACCCATATCCGAAATTCATATAACACAAAACATTATCTATAATATAATTTCACACTAACACTTTAACTCAATAATAATTCATCACAATTTTTTTAACAACATTTTGCCTACAGGGTACGTTCATTTTTTTCCCCCACGGGTATCAAATTACACTTTTGTTTATTTAACAATTAAAATTTCAAAATTTCAAATTTTAATTACCCAAATTTTAAAACTTTAATTGCCCCCGTGGCCGCAGTTCCCTACTACTAGTGGTCTATTAGGTAGCATTTTTAAGAGTTTTTTGTGTGCTCTTTATAAACTAAACCATAACCCTTTTTATATGGTTTTAGGTAAAGTCCTTCCATCGCTTTATTATGTCGAATTGCTTCATCAAGCTGATTTTTTGCATTCTTTGTCGCATTTAAAATCGGTATGAGGTAAAAAAACCACCAATTTTTGGTACATTTATTATCCGAGGTATTATAACTTGAGATTTTCTGCCTTTTAATGTTTTGTTGATCGTTTTAAGTGCTATTCTAATAGCATTGTTAATGTCTAAAGGTTTTTTCTCCTATAGTATTTTTGTTGCAGCTCTAATTGATGAAGTGAACAATTTTTTACCATTTAATTTCTTAACATTTTTCTTTTTCTCCACACCCATACCAAATTTTGTTTTGGCTTTCATAGCGTTAGTAACCATATATGCATATGATTTTTCTGCAAGACTGCTATCTTTTGATAAAACTCGATCCCAAGCTGAATTTTCAAGAATTTTATCAGCTTGATGTATAATATTTAAATCTTTATTTTTAGAATAAGCTATGTCGTGATTTTTACAGGCAGAGTCCAATAAATTGATTCCTTTATCACATCGATTTAAACGTTTTTGTAGTTTAGTTCCAGGTCCACAGTATTGATATCCAGGAAGATGAAGTTCAACAGGAAGAGAGTTTATTATTTTATCTAGTAAACCTGCTCCAACGAAGGTGTTTTTATGACTAAATGACTTTTGATAATGTATAACCATCTTATTTATTTATTTTTTAGTTATAAAAATGCAGTTAGTAAAACAACATAAAAATATTTTAGTTCGAAACATTGATGATTCATTGAACACCAGTTCAAAAATAAAACATAGTTCACTCTTACCAAATTCTATTCGTGCTCTAATAGTGGGACCATCAAATTGTGGAAAGACTAATGTTATGATTGGCTTACTAGAAAGTTGTAATGGACTAAAGTTTGAAAACATCTATTTATACTCAAAATCTCTATATCAGCCGAAATATGAATACTTGAAGAGATTAATTACACCTATTAACGCAATGGGATATTACACATTCACCGAAAATGAATCAGTTATTCCCCCTGACAAAGCTAAAACTAATTCAATTATGATATTTGATGATGTTGCATGTGAGAAGCAGAATAATATACGAGCTTATTTTTGTATGGGACGACATACGGATGTTGATTCATTCTACTTGTGCCAAACTTATACCAGAATTCCCAAGCATTTAATAAGAGACAATGCGAATATGATTATAATGTTTAAACAAGATGAGACAAATATGAAACATCTTTATAGGGATCATGTTGCCAGCGATATGAGTTATGCAAAGTTTCATGAAATTTGTCGATTGTGCTGGAAGGATAAATATGGATTTTTGATGATAAGCAAAGATAATGAGTTAAACAATGGGCGCTACAGAAAATTATTTGATTATTTCATAACAATATAACTTGCTCTACATAAAAGAAAAACTTTAGTATATAATCTGGCTTTAACCATAATACATCTACATAGCTCTTGAAATATCAACTATACCTGATCTAATTATCTACCTAATAAGCTGATCTGATCCCTAATAATCTGATCTGATACCTAATAAGCTGATCTGATACCTAATAAGCTGATCTGATACCTAATAACCTGATCTGATAACCTGATCAGGTACCTAATAAGCTGATCTGATAACCTGATCTGATAACTAAAAACCTGATCTTATAACCTGATGAGATACCTAATAAGCTGATCTGATAGCTGGAAAATGGATGAAAAAATTTTAAAAGAGTTGTTTGCGACAAGAAATGTCTTGAAGAAAAAGCTTCGTAGTATAAAAACGGGCGAAATAGACACACGTGAACAACTAAAAGATACATTTAAACCTATAACAGATCCTTTAAACAAATTTATAAATAATTCTAATAATATCAATGGAATTATCAAAAAAGAAAAGAATGAAATGAAAACAGAAATTGAATATAATAACAGTTCTAATCATCTTAAGAAACCATCAATTAATTTGGAGACAAGTACACCAAAGAAACTTGTAGAAGAATCAATATTTGACACCAGCAATTCACTTGCTGATCTAATGGTGAAAGTACTATTGATAATGATGATGACGATGATGACGATTTTTACTCTCAAAATTCAAATGCTGAGAGTTAGTTACACTGACTTATCTGTTTTGGAAGGAAGAAATGAATTAGATACTAACTATGGTCCACATAAAGATTTCAATAATGAATGGAAATTTGGTGATAGTAAGCTCAAATTAAATGAAAACAAAATACATGTTGGTAGTCAAATATGGGCTCTAACACCAGGACTATATTCTCTAATGTTTCATAAAATACCAAAAAACTATGATAAATATGAACTAGAACTCTACAAAAAAATTTTAATTAATACAAATGCGTACAGAAGAGACTATAAAGCTGATGGACAAATCAAGGGAACGAAAGCCTATAAATATAAACATATTATTAAAAAGATGTTTTAAGAGAAAAACCAACAGACTTTATCAAAATCAATACCAAATAAGACAATCAGGTATGTGATGGAAATCGATTTTGAAAACGAAGCACTTTCAAAAGTCTCTTTTATAGCACTTTTCATCAAATTTTTATAATTTTTGTGATACAACTCTTTTGTAATAACGAAATATTTTTATAAAATATGTGATAAAATTATTTTTAATAAAGAAATATTATTAAAAATCACCTTTCAAAATTGGTTCGTTTTCGAAATCGATTTCCATCACATACCTGAATATCTAATTATAAAGGTGATGGATTGATGCAGTTTAACCCTCATAAGCCAAACTATATATACTGGGATGATCCAAATGAGATGGTAGATCGACTTCGACTACTGGTATAATCACAAGCTGCAGGTCATACTAATCATAATAACGAAATTGTATCAATTATTGAAGAACTTCGCGAAGCTAATATAATAGAATAATCTATATAAAGTATGTCTGTTGATAAGTTTGGACATTATCTAAACGATACAAGCAATATAATTTCATTGAAAAATGCCCCTAAAATGTTGGGGTTCTTTATGGATACGAACAACAACATCGATGTCCAAAACAAAAGAATCAAAAAAGTGGTAAAAGCTGTGGAATAAAACGATGTTATCAATAAATTGTTTCTGCAAACTCAAATCGAAGAAATAGAACCCAAGCTATTAAAATACTTTAAGGAAGATAACAACAATATTCATGATACTCTAAGAACTCAAATCGAAATGCTACAACATGCAATAATATTACAGTTGGAAGAGAATACGAAAATGCAAGGAACTATTTCCAAAATCAAATAATTTTTGGAAGACGGATATCTACAAAAATTTGTTGAAAGTATACAAAAGAAAAGTTAATGAAAAGATTTATAGATTTGAAAATTACATGTTTGTGTCAATAGCTAAAAGTGTATCAAATAGATCACAACACATCGAAAATAATTCTTAATACTAAAAATTACTTCAAAAAGAATTTTAGTAAATGAACTCCATAAACAAGCTCCAAAATCTTTTTTACGTCGTCGAGTTGTGATGAAAGGAATAGATGATCTTTGGCAAGCTGATTTAGTTGAAATGGGAAATTATTCTATGGACAATAAAAATTATTGATTTTTGTTAACTGTAATTGACATATTCTCCAAATTTGCTTGGGCAGTACCACTTAAAACAAAAACTGCACTTGAAACAACCCAAGCCATGTCAGATATTTTTCAATTGGGACGAGTACCAAAAAACCTACAACAGATGATGGTAAAGAATTTTTCAATAAACACTTTGGACAATTGATGGATAAGTACAACATTAATCACTATTCAACGTATAGCAGAATGAAAGCATCAATAGTACAACGATCTAATAAAACATTAAAAGGGATGATGTGGAAAGAATTTAGTTTTAATGGTACATACAATTGGCTTGATATCTACAAAGATCTATTAGAAGCATATAACAGAAAAGTTCATCGTACCTTTAAAATGGCTCCAATTAAAGTCAACTCTTCAAATGAGAAAAAATTATTGAATACAGTATAAGTCATTTGAAAATGTATAAAATATCGAAATTTAATATTGGTGATCATGTGCGCATAAGCAAATATAAGCATATTTTTGAAAAAGGCTATACTCCAAACTGGACAACAGAAATTTTCACAATTAAATCTATTCAAAATACATATCCCACAACATACATATTAGAAGATTATCGTGGAAATCCTATTAAAGGTGGATTTTATGATGAAGAACTTTTAAAAACAGGATTTCCTAATATATATCTAGTTGAAAAGATTATTAAAACCAGAGAAGCCAAAGCATTTGTTAAATGGTTATGATTTAGTAACGATCACAATTCTTTGATAAGTAAAGATGAAATATTATAGTTTAAACAATATCAGCAATTATTGTACATACATACTTAGTACTTAAGATTATAATGTAAATTTAAAATAAAAAAGATGAAATAAATATGTAAATCCTTTTTATAAACAATTTTGTGTGGAACTTATTTATTCGTAATCAGACAGTCGTAATGTCAATAACACTTACTCTAAGCGCCAACTCATCAGAGTTATCTGCTAATTCCTTCCCACCTATTGATTTAAATGGGGCATATGAGTGTGCTCTAACTGATTTTCATTCATATAATAGCATCCCAAATGTTGATGTCTACAACAATTTGTTTCATATAGGTGAAATTGTGATTGAAATACCAATTGGATCTTATGAATTGAATGATATTGTTGATTATATAGAGGAACAATATAAACGCTACAAACCAGAAAATAGAATTTTTATAGAAGCCAATAACAATACAATGCAAGTTAAAGTCAACAGTTCTAAGGATGCAATATATTTTAATAGAGAAAATACAATTGGAAAACTCTTGGGATTCAATAGTAAAATCCTAACTCCAAACGTTTATCATTATTCTGATCTTCCAGTTAATATTTTCAAGGTGAATCTGTTGCGAATTGAAAGTAGTATCGCTGTTAATACATATATGAATAATTCCAAGGCGCATATACTACATGAATTTCCGATTAATGTGCCTCCATGCTATAAAATAGATGAGATACCTCGAAATCTCATCTATTTACCGGTGAACCCCGGAGAGATAAGTTCACTAGCTCTACGAGTAGTTGATTTAATTAATTTCCGAGGAGAGGAAATAACAATACGAATTCATTTAAAACCAACTAAATAATGCTAATATGCATAACTCGAGTATATCACAGAATATAGCAACAACAACACCATCAGCATACGAACCTAAAATATTATCACGACCTAAACCACAATTAAAGAGTTTAATTCATCAAAAAACTCTAACGATAGCAAATAAAAATTTTCTCAAGTCATTGAATTTTAAATTGAAGGCAAAATGAGTTCAATAATAAATGTCTTAGATAAACCCTTATCTGATGAAAATATAATCAAAAAGGACTATCATACATATGTGCCATACCTACAATCCTACAACAATAATGATGAAATTCGCATTTCAATTCAAAATCAAGATTTGTATGTGTTACCTAGTGAAAGTTATATATATGTCGAGGGATCTGTTGTAGGTGAGAAAACCTCGACAACTTTAAATTAAAAAACAACTTTGTTGCATATCTCTTTGATGAAATTCGTTCTGAACTTAATGGTATTGAAATTGCTCATACAAGATATTTAGGAGGTACAAGTACCATAAAAAATTTGGTTTCTTTATCACCAACCGAAAGCACTGGAATGCAGAATGCTGGCTAAAATAAAATTGATGATTTAAAACTTGTTAATGGATATTTTTACTTTTATGTACCGTTAAAAAAGCTTTTGGGTTTCGCTGAAGACTGCAACAAAGTCATACTAAATGGAAAACATGAATTGATACTTTTGCGTAATAAGAACGATGAAGATCTTGTACACTCGAGCGTTTCCACGGAAAAAGCAAAACTTTCAATTTCACTCATCTCATGGAGAATTCCACATGTAATTATCTGATTTTAGCAAGTTGAATATGATAAAAATTATTAACAATGGTGCTTCTGTACCGATGGCATTCCGTAGTTGGGATTGTCATGTTAATCTACAAGTTAATACAGGAATAAGTGATATCTGGAATGTTAAATTAGCTGCAAGTAGAGAACGACCCCGTTTTGTATTGATTGCTTTTCAACAAGAAAATAAGTTTGTTCATTGTGACCTGACAAATTTAAAAGTACATTTAAATTCAGTATCATATCCATATGATGACCTAAATATCAAATTTAAGAATGAACGCTATGCAATTCTATATGATATGTATCTAAGATTTCAACAGAGCTATTACATGAGAGAATCTCAACCGCTTCTAACTGCTCAAGAATTTAAAAATAATGCACCGATTATTGTTGTAGATGTCAGCCATCAAAACGAATCGCTCAATAACGGACCAATTGATATAAAAATTGAATTTGAAACAGCTACAAATATTGCCTCAAGACATCAGCTTACTGCATTCTTATTCATGATCGCATAATTGAATATGTACCCATAAAAGGACAAGTCCGAAAAGTCTTATAAATTAAACAATATGGAAGATAATATAGTTTGTATAGATATGCAAGGATTCAAAAGCGATTCAAATGATTTCATCGCAAAAGAAGTAGCGGTCGTTTTCAACAACAACAACAATGAAGCCATAAATTACATTATAGAACCCCCCTTTGATTTTAAATGTCTATCACCAAAGAAGCAAAAAGAAGTAAACTGGTTAACAAAGAACTATCATCACCTAAAGTGGAACGATGGATCAGTCACATTTCAAAGCGTCTGCAAGTTTTTAAAAGCTAATGTACGCTATTCCAAAATATATGTTAAAAGAGAAGAAAAGAGACAATGGTTAGAAAAAATACTTAAAAAAATAGTTTTTAACATCGAGGACTTTGGATGCATCAACTTTAAACAAATGGAAATTAAATATCCCGAGTATTTCTATTGTAATTATCATGCATATGGTGTTTGCGCATTAAGAAATGCTTTTTTACTAACAAAAGAAATATCTTGTTTAAAATAATTTATGTATACAAATTATTATTATTACTATTGTCTTAAAAGTAACAATTTTAAAACTTTTTAATCACTTAAATAAGTATATTTAATAAACATTAAATGCATAGAAAAACACAATTAAAACAACTGTTTTTTTATTTCAAATACAACACAACTAAATGATGACTAATGAAATTTTGTTATCAAATGATGACTCATTCTCAAAACATATCCAGCTGAATAAATAAAGCCAGAAACATGATTCTGCAAAACAAATAATCAGCGGGACATTTCAAATGCTGACTCATTCTCAAAACATGTGCAGCTGAATAAACAAAGCCATACACATGATTCTGCAAAACAAATAATCAAATTATTATCCCAAGAAATAAACAAGACGGGCATTTGAAACACACACACAAACAAACAGCCACGCACCCACAGCCGCACACATCCACACACCCCCACCCCCCACACATCCACGCCCCCACAGCCACGCACAAAGTAAATGTAAACACAAGCACCACAAAAAATTATCAAGAACAAAAAAATAATAATAGCCACACAATAAACCCCGAAGGAACCCAAGTCGACTTTTTTATCTATAAGTTTGGTGACAACGTCTACACTCTTTATTTCCACATATGTATAATCTAAAACACTACTCAATCTCTCAATATGACCCCATAAGAACCACATTGTCTATAGTAAGCCAATACTTTCAAGCTCCAAACTCACTACCCAATGTCTCAATATCACCCCATAAGAACAACACCCTAAATTTCTATAACACCAAAAAGCATTACCCACACTATAATTTTTCACAATCTTCACTATACACATTTTGCCTACAGGGCACTTTCATTTTTTTCCCATGGGTATCAAATTACACATTTGTTTATTTAACAATTAAAATTTCAAATTTTAATTACCCAAATTTTAAAATTTTAATGGCCGCCAGGAGCCCAGTTCCTATCTACTTACGATGGTACTCCCGGGACTCATCTGGCACTATTTAAAAATTTCCCAAATTGTTGGGTGGTATCCATTGATTATTCAATAATTAACTTAATTCTCTCTTAAGTCTACTTAGGCGGTTATTTCGTGAGTGGATTTGTGTACTTATTTAAGAAGAATATATAACAGGTGGTCTTGAGAGAACAGCTTATAATATTTGCTTGTTATTGTTCAAGCCAAATATCAACAGCGATGCTGATGGAGTAGCTTAATGTCAAACTCCATATTCTATAAACGTATCATTGGTTTTCTTGAATAGAGGCGTATGTCTTAATACTGATCTTTTCAGTAGAGCAAAAACAAAATATTTCTGAAATTGTGTCCACGGCATGAACATCTTTGATTTTTTTAACACTCGGCATATATTTGCCAAAATAACTTTGTGTTAAAATTTCAGAAAAATAACGTACGAACGAGATCTTAGCAAGGTTGCATAAAACCATATATGTCGACATAAATACCATTTACTAAGCAAAATTGAGCAAAATATTTAGAAAGATTTCAAAATGTGTTTAGATAGTATCATCGTATCTCTGCTTGTATGTGTAAATAATCCATCAGGTTGGTGGGCATGAAAAATATCGAGACTAATCCATGATATCCCGAAAATTTTTACTCTCATGGAAAGAGCGCTTAAAATATAGCTATTTCGCATTAATCACTTAAAGTCTACGTAAGTCGACTTACGCATTTATTCGAGAAAACCACAGAAATGTTCGATTTAAAATTTTACTAGATGAAATGGCTTGTTTGTCCATTGTAAACGAATTGCGAGAACATCAAAGTCTGTACTCACACCCATTCTTTTTTCCTTTTTGTTCTTTATACTGAAGACTTTGCAAAGTAAACTTTGCTAGTGCGAAAGGCAACAAAGCCATATTTGATCTTTGACACAATGTGCACATAAAATCAATCAAAATGGAGTGGCGTACTTGGTTACAACAATTCAAAAAGATTTTAGTACTATTTGTGCCGAAAAAAAACTATTTTAGAAGTTCATTTGTACGAAATGAATTATTTCATTTATCATCCCCGATACATATTAAGCGAAATAACTAGTTTTTTCGCTCTTCTGAGAAGTTAGATTTTTTGAGTTGACGTTTATTGAATATAGACTCTCGATGTCATGCTTAGGGACAGGGCTACCAGTTTAGGGGTTCTAACCACAAATTAGGGGAATTGTCATCACAAAAAAGGATGCAAATTTTCATTTGGGGTTTGGAGTTTTCATTGGGGGTTTTTTGGGGAAATTCCTTAAAAGTTTCTTTCCATTGGACTACTACTACTGCTTCTAAAATATTTTTAACATACATACATTTATTAAGAGATTTGGACCCCAGGTAAAGGACTAATCCCTGTTAACACATAGTTCAGCCATATCAATTTTATTTAAAAGTTTACTAACTCTCAGTTTTCCTGAACTTAAGTTTTATCTGAAAGCTTAACATTATCGTTAACATTTTATTGGTGCTTTACCAAATCGTCAGTACACTTCAACCATAATTTTGAAAAGTTATCAACCTCCTACCTTATTCACAAACTTTCAAAAATCATTTGAGAATTACAAAAGCGTAGTAGGTTTAGAAACTTATACAAATCACAACAAAATTATTATATTCGATATGAATATATTTTATTTTTTATATCGAATTGAATACTTTTGGAGTATTTAAACAACCAATCTTTCTCGATCAACTTGGTAGTGTACTATACGGTAGGGGTCAATTTAGATTTTATGGTTGTTACTTACAATTGCTCATGTGATGAGCAGTTATAAGTAGGGGATGTGAAATACAGAACAAACAGAATGAGTTATTTCAGTTTATTTTATGTTCGGGTTATAAATTTATGAGACTCTCACCTTTGTTCTGGGGATCAGGAAGACACAAACCGTTCTTTCATGGGATAATTTTATTAGCACTCACAAGCAGGTAAGTACTCCTGAGGAAATAACAAGGGAAAGCAGGTTCGATCATCAATTTACAACTTTATTATAATTTTAATTAGAGAGCTAAGTATGAAGCTTAAGTGTACTCTTCAGAGGTTACAATTCAAGTGTGTTTTCGTTTTTTTTTCATAAAGCTAAAGAAAATGGGCATGTATCTGATTTTTGGTAATTCTACTTCGTATGTTTTTTCTTTAACCGATTCGCGGATAATTAAACTTTATATTTTTGTCGCGCTACATTCAAGTGTTGACAATTTAATCCAAGTTTACAATTCAATGCGTAACCCCTAAAATAAAAATGTATTAAAAAAATGTAATTTCATATAAAAATATAACAAACTTAAATCCTATAAATATACTTAATAAGTCCAAACGAGTTTGGACACGAATATAATTCGGAGTCAGCTCATCGAAATACATGTAGGTAGGTGGGTCCAGTTATATGTACAGTAGAGTGCTTAAAAAATGGTTTTTGCTATAATCTTAAACGTTACTAGTAGGTATAAAAAAGGTCTCCCAAAAGATGGTCTCGATATTTTGATTCTACGCGACGCTCAACGACTTTCATTTTTTCCATACAAATTGTATGGGACAATTCCTTTTTTTCGTATTTGTCGAACAAAAATACGAAAAAAAATATTTTTTTAATTTTAATACTCATATTATTTTAGGAAATTAAATTTTCCACAAGAAAGCACTTACACGATTTTTTCGTAAACTTAACAGTAAAAAGTTATCATAAAGTCGTTGAGCGTCTCGTAGAATCAAAATATGGAGCTGATCTTGTGGGAGAGCTTGTTATATACCTACTAGAAACTTTTGAGATTAGCCGCTCTGTTCTGTAAACCGAGTCGATTTTAAAACGAGTTTTTTTTTCAAACCCGAATAATTTTTAATTTGGTGTTTCGTAAATTGTTCGATTTTCTTTAGTAGAAGTTGAGTATAAATAAAAATTGTATATGTTAAAAATATCTTTAAAAACATCATAAAACATGTTGTATGTATACATATAAAGGTGAAAAATAACCGAAAAATAGAAATAAAAAAGAAAAATTTTTTTCATTTCATCAAATATATTTTTCTTCATGTTTGCAGTATGTATGAGTCATATTGATAGTATTTTTTAAGTTATATTTTTAGAAGAAATTTTTATAAAAACAAATAATATTTGTATATTATACATATTTTAGTCCAAATAAATAAAAAACACATTGAACTTTAAGTACGAAGTGCTTTTTTTACCTTTTGGAAAGAATATCTTAAGGAAAAATAGCATTCGATTTACTTTCGAGCAGGTCTGTTTGCTCGATTTTAAAATGAATAAAACTATGTGAATTCGGTTTTGAGAACACCAAAAATATTAATTCATTTTGAAAACGAAAAATGTACTCGAATTCGGTTTACAGCGCAGGGCCGTATAGCCCTTGAAAAAAACCAAAAATATGTTTTTTAAGCACTCTAATTACAGCCAATTTTTTTGTTTTTGTGTGCCGGTGTATTTTTTGCGTTAATGAGTTTATATATAAGCCTCTAAGTTTTCGTCTGATTTCAATATGAAAAAGTGAAATATCGTGTTTAATATTACTCTTTTTAATTTTTCGCCCGATCTCAGTTGAAAATAGAAGCAATTATATTTTCATCTACTATAAAATATGAGTTTTAAATGCCATATTCTTAAAGATAGTTATTGAAATCAAACAACTAAATTTTGAGTTTATTATTAACTTCATGTTAATAATTTTCTTGTTAACGGCTCTAACTCTTCCATTACGAAAGAAAGAAATAGACTGCATGTTCCTACTTAATACAGTTTGTTAGAAACCGTAAGCTTATTGAAGTCAACTCATGTGGCTCACTTTGAAAATAACTTAATATTTTTAAGAATATTTTTAGCACGTTGTTTCAAAATTGTTTTATACTTTTGTTTTTGATCAGTTTTTGGTTTTTTGATAAATATTTGTGTTTGGGAGAAGATTTCGTATTTGTTCATATGATCCTTTAAATACTTAAAAACAAATAAATAAATAAAAAGATAGAGCATTTTATATTAATAAAACTGATCATGCATTTGCAACTTTTTTCTTTAACAAGCTGGGCTCCCTACTTGTAAAGATAATTCGAGTACGCTGATTTCAATTTATCGAAATTAGCGCTCGTATTCGCGGCATTCGCGATTTACAATTTATATGTTAAGGTACTGTAAAATCATATTTTTGTAATTTTGCGAAAATTTGCGAATTTAAATCGGTTAAACAAATACAATATAACACGACACTGTGATTTTTATCCAAAATATTTACTTTTTCGCAAAAATGTTTGTATAATGCAAACTTTCCAATTTTTCACAAAAAAGTACTTTTTTGCTAAGAAAACTGTAAATTTTTACGACAAAAAAGTCCTAATGCTGTACATACATAATCAAATTAGCTAAATTTAAATTTGAGAATCATCTTAAAATTATTAAAAATCGTTTTTATGGTAATTTACTACGAACAATTTAAGTCGCGAATATAGCGATTATGTGTTGCAGATTTTTTTTTATGCCATGAGATAATTTTGTCTTCTCGCCACGACTGATATTATTACAGCATTGCCTTTGCAAACAATTACTCTTGGGTAACTATTTGGTTACTTTTTTTGTAGTGAGATACGTCATGCGCAGTAGAAACGAGGTTATTAATGGCTGACGTGGAAGTTGCTTCGTTCTTTTCTGATTCGATCTTCAAAGTGAAAAGATCATTAAAAATATCATATAAATTGGTGATCGTGAAGCTAACCTTAAACTTCTATAATTTTATATATTAAAAAGTATTGCATCAAATAAGACTAACTACACGAAGGAAACAAAGTTTTAATAAATGCCACATGAAACCAATACTCTACTCTGATGTGGAAAAATCATTTTTTTAATATTTCGTCATTATTAATGTGTAAGATAATAAGGAAGACGAAAGGAGAGACACAATACCTTAACCTAAAACAATAATGAATGTAATAATTATCAACATTCCTCAATCCGAAATAATATCGTAGAAACTACTATAAAATCATTGGTTTATGATTTCAATGCAATTGTCCATTTTATGAGGTGTCACGCTGTAATATAAAAAAAAGGTATCAAAAGCAAATGTGGGACTTGTTTAAGCTGCTGACGTCACCAATCTAAAAGTTTAATTCTGGTTACAACAATAAGTATAATTTTTACATTATTATTACTAGTTATATACATATGTTACAACTAACATTAAAATAATAAGAAAAGGAAATTTTAACATTAATTTGCTCGACTCTCTTTACATAGTTAAGTCTGTTGTTATAAGTACGATACAATCTCGAATGAATTGGTAAACTTGACAAATGTTAATTATGAAAGGAGATTGTAACGTGCATATTTCGACAAGTAATTAAAAAGGTTATAAATGGAATTAAGCATGTTTTAAATTATTGTATATTATTTGCTTGATTTGTTTCACATACCAGATATTAATCAAATTCTGAATTTGCAGATGATTACGCCATGGATGTATTTGAGCTCAAATCGTCGAAGAGAACCAAATAAAAGTTGTATAGCCAAAATTATGATAACAATTAAACCGAACCGTAAGTGATATACAATGATTTATTTCAACATGCGAGTTTGATAAACATATAATTATTTTCATATTTCGTTGCACAAGAAAAATTGTAAATCGTTTCATTACATTTAAAGTCTACAAACCTATTTTATTATACATATAGCTATATAGTTATTTCACCGTTTAGGTTTACACTTTCTTATAATAATCCTACAAAACTGTTGGGATTTTTGTTTATAAAAATGTTTGAATAAAGTAGTTTTATTAAAATGAAGAAGTTCGAGTAGAAAAGTTATTTGGGAATGTTGATCGATGGAATTATAAGATGAATACTTGGATTTTGGATGTTCAACAGATAATATACTTAGCACCGTCCCTATCAAACACTGAGGTATCTACATGCATTGTGAACATGTTTAGTTCAAAATAGTGTTTAGGGTGATACCAACATATGTCACTAAGTTATCTAGTCCATAGTACATTGTTTTGCTTAGGCAGTGAGCCTGTAATTCTCCTAATTAATGAAGCCTTGGAATGAATAAATTCTAATTTCTGTTGTTGTTGCAAGCTAATGTTTGGAGTGATCAAGAACCCTCCCCGTTCCGGCGAGCTAAGCCCATCAAGCATTCCAAGCACGATTATCTCCGAACATACCAAAATACAGATGTGTATACATATGGAATAAACTTGAAAAGTTAGTCAAAATGCAACAAAAATAGATGGCGCCCAACGCGATTGGCATCTTGTCATATCGCAAGTTTAGTAGTAAATTAGTCCTTATCTGATAAGTAGAATTGTCAGTTAAGTTTGCAATTTATTTAATATTCTTTTCCTTATAGATACATATCTATATTGCCATAAACACATGAGTCTATATTCTTACTAATATAGCCATCTTAAAGTTTTATTACAGTTTTGTGTAACTAAGATTAATCGAAGCTAGCTAAAAGCAGAGTAAGTCATTTAACTAGGAGTGCGTTTTATCACGAGTTGAATTGCTACCTTGATTAGTTTGTTTTGTGATCTTGATGTTTAGATGTGTGAGTCTTCAGAGTTTTAGGTATATTAAATTGGAAGCTCTGAATTGCAACATAAAACTATTATCAATATATATTATTTTGTACTATGGGCTGGATTTGTTAGTAGTTATAAAAATCATATTAGTGTTTGTGTTTGATTTCTGAAATCAGCATTCCCAAATTATATAATATTTGAACAGTCTTACTAAATTATTATCAAATCATTTGGTTTTAATATGGCAGAAAGTAATAATAAAGTGATAAATACCGATGACGAGCAATTAAATTGTGATGAACAAAACCTTATCCGTGACGACGATTTAGACAATGCGTTTTCATCGAGCCGTCTTATAGAAAACAATCCAAAAAGAACTAGCACACTGGCACAAGTAATTAAGGGTATTTCAAGAGAGAACGTAGTAAATATGGACGGAAATAGTCGTAACTTGCCACATGCGGATACTTCCCAGCAGAGCGATACAAATCCTCCTGCTGCTGCAGATGGAACTAGTTTAGATGATTTAGCTTTACGGTTAGAAAGGGTTATTTGCTTAAACCATAACATATTCATGAATCAACTGTCACGTTTTGAACAATCGTTAATTAATAATGTTAGGAGTGCGGGTGAAACTCAGCACACATCAAATGCTGATAGACAGACTGTCAACCATGATAGAAGAGAAGCCAATGATTCCGTTCAGAATCACATTTTCAATTCTCATTCAAGTAGAAATTCATCTACTAGTCTTTCCTGTCGTTTTGATAAATGGAACATATTTTACGATGGATCGCAAGATGTTAGTGATTTTATTTTCAAGGTTGATACTCTCAGGGAACGTTATGGTTGTACAGCAGAGCAGGTAGTAGCAGGCTTTCATACCTTTTTAAAAGGAAAAGCTGAAAACTGGTTTTGGTCGTCCTTAAAATTAAATACCGAAACCACCTACAGCCAATTAAAATTAGCTCTCATAAGACAATTTGGCAGGATAGAGAATGACTGCGACAAAATGGTAAGGATGTTAGAGAGAAGGCAGTTGCCTAAGGAGACATTTGATGACTATTTCACTAAATGGTCAATATGAATGCGAGACTTTCACAGCCAATGAGTGAAAGTAAGATGATTGATCTTATTCGAAATAATGTGAAAGAGACCTTAGCCTCCTTATTATTCTCTTCCGATGTTTTTAGTTTAGAACACCTTAGGAATACCGCAAGAAGAGCAGAACAATTTTTGGCCAGACAACAGCAAGTGAGAAATCAGAGGAAGTTTGTTTCTGAAATTGATAGTCGTGAAGAAGCAGACGAATTAAACAATGAGTCAAGAGAAGTAGCGGCATTACAGCACACAAAGTTTAGGAACAATTTCAGAAAAGAAATAGATACCAGTAAATTCAAATGCTGGAATTGTGACCAAATCGGTCACTCATTCTATGATTGCCCTTCTGATAAAAGGACACTTTTTTGTTTCAAGTGCGGCGAAAAGAACGTATCAACACCACAATGTGGCAAGCATTCGAAAAACTAAGTAAGGAGCGAGTAGAGGAGGGTAACTCGTTCTCAGAGGTAAATCCCTCAGTAAACTGCTGTACAAATTTTACTTCTGACATGACAAATTTAGAAAAATCATATAAATTATTAGAAAACCGTTTAGAAAAAAATGAACAGTCATCGCTTCACAAGAAACAATTATATATGGACACTGAAAGGATAAGAAATTTAAAAAAAGTTAATATACCTAATAAAATTAAGAAATGTAGGGAAAGGTTTAGTAAGAGAAAAAGTTTCAGTAAAATCATAGAATCTTCTACAATTAATGATTTGAGTGACAATAGACCATATGCAAAGATTTATTTGGGAAACATAGAATGTTTTGGGTTGCTAGATTCAGGAGCGTCCATAAGTGTTCTAGGTAAGGATTGCCTAGAAACTATAAAAAAGCTTAAAATGAATTATACACCTATTAATAGTTCCTTAAAAACTGCGGATGGTGGTCGTCAGGAAGTAGTGGGGTTTGCAGAGATTTCTGTCACCTATAGAAATATTACGAAGAAAATTACATTTTATTTATCCCCGAAATTAAGACAACCGGTCTATCTGGGAATAAATTTCTGGAAAATATTTGACATTGCGCCAAACTTATTTGTTTCAGAATTGTATACTGACACTGATTCAGTCCCGTTAGAATCGAAGGACAATATGCACACACTTACTAAGAGTGAGTTCGAGGAACTAAAATGCGTTATAGCACAATTTCCGTCATTTAGCAAAGCCGGACTGGGACGTACATCAGTAGTTACACATATTATAGATACTGGGGATTCCCTACCGTTTAAAATCAAACACTACCCCTTGTCCCCCCCAAGACAAGAAGAGGCTTACAAAGAACTAGACAGAATGTTGAATTTAGGCGTAATCGAAGAGAGCAACAGTCCATATTGCAGTCCAGTAGTACTCGTACGAAAGCCAGGGAAGATAAGATTGTGTTTAGACTCGCGTAAATTAAACACCCTAACCAAGAAGGATGCATACCCTCTGCCCCATATCAACGGGCTTCTCAGTCGACTACAGGATACTCACTTTATAACAGGTATTGACCTCAAAGATGCCTTTTGGCAAATACCTTTGGATGAGTCCTCAAAAGAAAAGACGGCATTTGCAGTACCTGGGCGACCACTGTATCAATTTACAGTCATGCCTTTCGGGCTCTGTAACGCCGCACAGCGAATGAGTCGTTTAATGGACAAGGTAATACCTAGCCGCCTCCGTGAAAATGTATTCATTTATTTGGATGATTTGTTGATATGCACTCCCGACTTTAAAACTCACATAGATGTATTAGGG
This sequence comes from Panzeria rudis, assembly GCA_956483635.1. Classification (NCBI taxonomy): domain Eukaryota; kingdom Metazoa; phylum Arthropoda; class Insecta; order Diptera; family Tachinidae; genus Panzeria; species Panzeria rudis. Next base: position 115,693,087 of record OY101448.1, read on the forward strand.
TTAGTTGCAAAATATTTGAAGTCTGCAAATCTCACCATAAATGTTGAAAAAAGCCGATTCTGTCAAAAAGAAATTAAGTATTTGGGATATATTGTAGGTCAAGGTTGCCTTAAGACGGATAAGGCAAAAGTTGAAGCGGTAGAAAAATTTCCTTTGCCAAAGAGTCCAAGACAGATTAGACGATACATAGGAATGACAGGCTGGTATCGACAGTTTATACCTAATTTTGCTAGTCTGTCAGCTCCATTGACTGATTGCCTTAAGAAGGCCAAAGTATTTAAACTCACACCAGAAGCAGAATCAGCATTTGAAAAACTTAAAGAAGTACTGATAACAGCACCTGTGTTAGTTCAACCAAACTTCTGCAAGCCATTTGTCATTCAATGCGATGCTTCAAGGGTAGGGGTTGGTGGTGTCTTAACACAAACGGACGACGAAGGGAAAGAACACCCCATAGCTTATGTGTCCCAAAAGCTCAATAAAAATCAAAAAAATTACACGGTAACAGAACTAGAGTGCCTGGCAGCAATCGTTTGTCTTAAAAAGTTCCGCCCTTTTGTGGAGGGCTTACCATTTAAAATTGTCACTGACCATTCTAGTCTTCGTTGGTTAATGTCTCAGAAAGACTTAACTGGACGCCTAGGACGGTGGAGCTTAAAACTTCAGGCATTCGATTTTGAAATCCAATATAGAAAAGGGTCTGCAAATGTTTTACCAGACGCACTGTCCAGACTAGATGTCGATGAGATTTCGGATCCAGTTCCTCCTATTGCAGCTGAAGTTGACTTAAATTCAAAATATTTCGAATCAGAAGAGTATAACAAACTTAAATCTGAAATTTCGGAAAATGCGGACAGATTTCCAGATACGACGGTGTCTGATGGATATGTATATCAAAGAATTAAGTTTAGGAAAGGCGAGTATGAGGAGGAAGATTCATTGTGGAGATGGTGGCTTCCTGTAGGCTTGAGAGAACAAGTTATAGATAATAATCATATTTTAGTTTCTTGTCACGGTGGCTTCGCAAAGACCTTAAATCGCATTAGGCAAAAGTATTTTTGGCCAAATATGTCACGCGAGATTAAAGGATTTATTAGCGGATGTGAAATATGTAAGTCTGTTAAGCCCACCAATAAAATATTACGGCCACCAATGGGAAAAGCCATGATAACAGAACGACCCTTTCAGAGAGTTTACATGGATCTTTTAGGGCCATATCCGCGTACTAAGTTTGGCAACTCAATGGTATTTGTGGCAATCGACCACTTCACTAAATACATTTTCCTAAAACCGCTGAAGAAGGCAACCAGCGCAGCCATTATTAAATATTTAGAAGAAAATATATTCAACCAGTTTGGGACACCCCAATACGTTCATTCAGATAACGGGAAGCAATTTGTTTCATCACAAATGACAGAATTATTCAAAAGTTATGGCATAATTCACATTAGAACAGCGTTCTATTCTCCGCAATCTAATGCTTCAGAAAGAACAAACAGAGAATTTTTAGTTAAGCTGCGAATATTATTGAAGGAAAAACAGGATAAATGGGATATTCATGTTTCAAAAATTGCCAGTACTTTGAATAGCGATTATCATTGCGTACTGAAAAGCTCGCCTTATTTTTGCCTCTTTGGGTATAATATGGTACACCATGGGTCAACTTATCCAATATTACAAAAATTTAAGTGCTTGACAGAGGGTCAGTTCAGCGTAGTTGACCATGACTCTAAAATGTCTTGCATTCATGCCAATACGAAGAAGAATTTAGAAATTGCGCATGAAAGAGCTACGAAAATTTATAATACAAGATGCAGAGATATAGAATACAGAGCTGGACAGGAGATCTTTAGAAAGAACTTCCAGCAATCTGACTTCAAAAAAGGTGTAAATGCTAAGCTTTTACCGCCTTACATAAAATGTAGAGTTAGAAAAAAAGTAGGCTCATCATGTTATGAATTAGAAAATCTTAATGGTAAATACATTGGGTTATACCATGCAAAAGATTTAAAGCCATTTTGATAGATTATTTTGTCCGGCTAATGTATCTCAGGGTGTGGTCGTGTCACACAAGAGTATGTAAAACAAAATCTGGTTTCCTTATTTTCGACTACGTTTATTTGTCTACAATGAAGGTTTGTTGCAGATTTTTTTTTATGCCATGAGATAATTTTGTCTTCTCGCCACGACTGATATTATTACAGCATTGCCTTTGCAAACAATTACTCTTGGGTAACTATTTGGTTACTTTTTTTGTAGTGAGATACGTCATGCGCAGTAGAAACGAGGTTATTAATGGCTGACGTGGAAGTTGCTTCGTTCTTTTCTGATTCGATCTTCAAAGTGAAAAGATCATTAAAAATATCATATAAATTGGTGATCGTGAAGCTAACCTTAAACTTCTATAATTTTATATATTAAAAAGTATTGCATCAAATAAGACTAACTACACGAAGGAAACAAAGTTTTAATAAATGCCACATGAAACCAATACTCTACTCTGATGTGGAAAAATCATTTTTTTAATATTTCGTCATTATTAATGTGTAAGATAATAAGGAAGACGAAAGGAGAGACACAATACCTTAACCTAAAACAATAATGAATGTAATAATTATCAACATTCCTCAATCCGAAATAATATCGTAGAAACTACTATAAAATCATTGGTTTATGATTTCAATGCAATTGTCCATTTTATGAGGTGTCACGCTGTAATATAAAAAAAAGGTATCAAAAGCAAATGTGGGACTTGTTTAAGCTGCTGACGTCACCAATCTAAAAGTTTAATTCTGGTTACAACAATAAGTATAATTTTTACATTATTATTACTAGTTATATACATATGTTACAACTAACATTAAAATAATAAGAAAAGGAAATTTTAACATTAATTTGCTCGACTCTCTTTACATAGTTAAGTCTGTTGTTATAAGTACGATACAATCTCGAATGAATTGGTAAACTTGACAAATGTTAATTATGAAAGGAGATTGTAACGTGCATATTTCGACAAGTAATTAAAAAGGTTATAAATGGAATTAAGCATGTTTTAAATTATTGTATATTATTTGCTTGATTTGTTTCACATACCAGATATTAATCAAATTCTGAATTTGCAGATGATTACGCCATGGATGTATTTGAGCTCAAATCGTCGAAGAGAACCAAATAAAAGTTGTATAGCCAAAATTATGATAACAATTAAACCGAACCGTAAGTGATATACAATGATTTATTTCAACATGCGAGTTTGATAAACATATAATTATTTTCATATTTCGTTGCACAAGAAAAATTGTAAATCGTTTCATTACATTTAAAGTCTACAAACCTATTTTATTATACATATAGCTATATAGTTATTTCACCGTTTAGGTTTACACTTTCTTATAATAATCCTACAAAACTGTTGGGATTTTTGTTTATAAAAATGTTTGAATAAAGTAGTTTTATTAAAATGAAGAAGTTCGAGTAGAAAAGTTATTTGGGAATGTTGATCGATGGAATTATAAGATGAATACTTGGATTTTGGATGTTCAACAGATAATATACTTAGCACCGTCCCTATCAAACACTGAGGTATCTACATGCATTGTGAACATGTTTAGTTCAAAATAGTGTTTAGGGTGATACCAACATATGTCACTAAGTTATCTAGTCCATAGTACATTGTTTTGCTTAGGCAGTGAGCCTGTAATTCTCCTAATTAATGAAGCCTTGGAATGAATAAATTCTAATTTCTGTTGTTGTTGCAAGCTAATGTTTGGAGTGATCAAGAACCCTCCCCGTTCCGGCGAGCTAAGCCCATCAAGCATTCCAAGCACGATTATCTCCGAACATACCAAAATACAGATGTGTATACATATGGAATAAACTTGAAAAGTTAGTCAAAATGCAACATATGTACGAACATTAACTTGGAAAAACGGCTAACGCCATTGAATTCAGGGTACTTGAATTAACTTTACCAGTAGGTAGCTTGTTAAATTTTGCGACCTGCATAGTGTAATTTATAAAAAAAACTTTGAAATTTTCAGCCGTATGTAAACTTTCGTAACACTTTATACCACTTTTTCTACGCAAATTTCTTCCCTAACCATAAAAAAAGTTTAATGCAACAAATTTCATGAAATATTTCATCGTGTAAGCTTCGATATTTTTTAAAAAATAATTTTTTTCATGAGGATTTTCTTTTTCCTTTTAACGTGGGATTTTTTGGGGAAATATTTTTTCAAATTTAGGGAGTGCGATAAAAAGGACCTGGCAGCTCTGCTTAGGAAGAATATAATAATCACCAAGCGTTATATTTATATAAGTGAACATTTCCTTGTATGTGTGAAGCCGATGTTTCTGAATGGAAAATCAAAAAATTTTGATATTTTAGATTGCGTGTATTGCGTTTACTCTTCAAGAACGTGTTAACCTTCTGAGCGGGATTTCAAAGATGACAGTTGTTATAAACGTTGGACGAAAAAAAGAACCTTAAAGCTGAAAGTCCATAACACGCGTTACACACGGTAACGCGTTATAAGAGGCTGTCAAAAAAGTAGAATCAGTGTAAATGTATGTGACGAGTTACATAGCACAAAGCGTAAAACGCTTGCCGCGAAAAGTAGGTTTAAGGCCATGTCAGATAAAACTTTTGCTTCGCGTTGCGTTACAGATTCGCTTTGACATCTAAGATGAAATGTACATACTTATACGAAACATGCCACATAAAGCACTTTTAACGCAGCGTGAAGCGAAAAGTTCGGCAACTCTCATCTTTTTGCTTGCTTTGACAATCAGCTGGAATAATTTTCTTTTATTATATTGCCAAACGAAACATATTGCGCGTTTGAATCTGTTTTAATAAGAGGTAAATATGTATGTGGCATTTATTTATTTATAATACATCGTAAAATAACATAATTGACTTTTATTTTTATAAAAAATATATATATATATAAATAGCAAAATTATCAACAACTTTTTTTGGTAAACGATCAATGCGCGAGCAGAGGGCGAAGCCGATGTAAAATGGTGATCGGCGCCGGCTAAGAACAAATATAGTCGGCGGCGGCTATTAGCCGGCTAAGAGCCGAAAATTTTTCGCGGGGCCGGCTACCCAAATTTATCGGCTAACGGTCGGCTAACAGAGTATTTCTTGCTTACTTACATACAAGGTATATTTACAACAGGTATACTCGGCCCAATTATAAATAAACTTGCCTTTCTAGACGATTTACTGCCTTATTTATAAAAATAATTTTCATAAGAAATTTTTTTCATATGTTCCAAAACCGAATTAAATATTTTTAAATGCGCATGTTAGTAAATATACACTTTTTATTATAAAAAATCGGCTTAGCCGCTAGCCGATATTAGCCGCAATAATCGGCGGCGGCTAAGTGATTGTGAAAATCACCGGCGGCGGCTAATAGCCGGCTATTAACCAACCGGCTTCGTGCTCTGTGCGCGAGTGTTGTCAAAGTTTTCATTGTGTCATACACCTTTTGCTTTACACTTTTCTATCAAAGTTAGAAACGTCACGCAAAGCGACAAAGTTTTATCTGACACGGCCTTTACTTTCTACTTTTGTATGCGTCCCATGCGCCATGAAAAAATGACAGCCCGGGATGACAAATTATATTAATATGTTTGTATGGTGGACTATTTTTTTTACAAAAAAGAAGTCTTTAATAAAAAAACCCTATCGCAATAGAGTTTACAAATGTTTTCAAGAATAAAATACATCAAAATTAATTTGTTAACACAATTCAACAAAATTTTCATTTTATTTATCGATTAATTTTATATAATAAGTTTCATCTCTGTTATGTTTATTAATTTTATCAATTTATCTTTATACTTTATTCAATATTGTACTGACACAATTAAATTTACTTTAAAGTCAAGAAGAGCCGACAATCTGTTGGAATAGATCTCGCTGAGTTCAAAAAACCACTCACTTCCCGTTCCAAATACAAGGGGCGCACCAAAAACCGTCTCGTTTTATTTTGGAGCTTTGAGTATGCCCTTGTTGCACAAAATATTATATTTATAAACTCAATAAATTCCACTAATTCTTTTAACATTGCAATTAACATTTTTGCAAAAATTATTTTTATTTGATAAAAATATTTACTCTACATCTGATCAAAACATAAACATTGGCGCACAAAAAGCGTTGCATGTAACTTGAATTTAGAAAGGCGTCTAAAGTATGAAACCCACAAAACGCGCAACGCACGAAACGCGTGTTATGGACTTTCAGCTTAAGATTTATTGAAGACGACGAAAATGGATATTGTCAAGGTGGATTTATACAGGTGATATTATAAGCACAGCTGTTCTACTTTTTTTCCGCAAATTAGATGCTCGGATGTCAAAATTTGTTTACGTTGACATAGGGGCTGAGATGTCAAATGTTATTGTAATGTTGTAGTTGTTTTAGAATCAACACCACCTGATAAAATTAATTCACATTGGATATTGTCAACATATAAATGTTGTCAAATTTTAATTTTTAAAATCGTCAAATTTAGAGCATACATAAATCGTCAAAGTGCTCTTTTTAGGCACAAAAATCGTCAAAATGACGATAAATAGTCAAATCTAGCAGCAACTATTTCCATAAAAAACGCAGTTTGCGTTTACTTAGGTGGCTGCTAGACAAGTCAATATTCAGCTACAATATATGTGTTTGTGTGCGTTTGTTTACAATAAATTTATACTCATATACGGAGGAGGGGTGTATAACAATCGTAAAGATGTCAAAAACAGCTGTCTACAACAGCAAGAAAAACGTGTTTTGTGTGTATTTTCTCGTTCTTGTAAAATGTAAACAAATATATAACCAGAGAGCGAAGCCGATACATAACAGTCGGCGGCGGTGGCTGTTAGCCGGCTGAAGCCACCTATTCTTTAGAAGAATTACTAGCTATATTTTTGGCGACAAAAATTAGGCGAAAAAACTCCAAAAATTGGTTATGTAATGTAAATGTAAAAACCGTAATATTTCCGAAACTTTTTGACCATAAATCGACTAATCTGCCGTACATTAGAGTGGAGCGTGCGTTTTTTTTTTTGAGAATTTCAGTTGCGAATAACAAAAAAGGTTGCGTTTTATTTTTAGATACATTGGAAAAATAATGAAAACAATATTGGGACCTACTTTTAGCCCTCTACCGCAGCATCAAGATTTTAAATATGAGATGAAATCCATCAATTTGTGAAACATCATATGATGCAACATTATATATTCTTTATAGCTGTAATAACTCATTACACTTAAAATATCCCCTATTTTATACATACAAGGTCAGATTTAAGATAAACTTAAGATGAAATATGAAGCAAATTTTCGAATTTCTAAGTCTTTGTCATATCTTGGAAATAAAACATTGAGGTCGATGAACACTAAATGCAAACTAAAATTATATTTATTTATTTTTCTTAATGCGCACTTTCCCGATATTCCCGAAAAACAAGTTTTTTAGTTTTTTTTTGTTTATTGGCAAAAATTCCGAGAACGGCTCATCTGAATAAAATAAATTGCACAGTGTTGTATAGATATCTCTATTCTTTCATTCAATACACTGATTGTGCCGATCGTATAAAAAAAGTGTAGAGTTACAGGCCTTAAAATTTAAAAAAATATATATTTTTAGACCTTTTCCCAAAAACTATCATTTAAACTGCTCCATTAAGATGAAAAAATATACTATACTAAGTATATTTTTTCGGGCTGTATTTCAAAGATAATTTTGTGAAGGCACATGATGGATGCAATCGCTAAATTCTGATAAAAAAAATAAGAAGATTATTAGCCCTTAAGCGAAAACAGCTATATTATTTTTTAGTTACTTTTAATACAAAGTTAATTTAAATCAGATTGTATTAAAAATGTTTTTCGTTTTAAAATAATTTTGTATGGGAATTAAAATCAGCTTTTTACACTTAATGGCTTAGAACTTTCTTATATTTTGTCGGATCTCCTCGATCAACTTTTTTCATTCGTTACAAAATTGTTTTTTACGTGTAGCCTTGAAAAATTTATAAAAAATTTTGTTTTATATTAATTAAGCAAATTAAAATAAAATTCATATACGAAATTAGCCGCTAAAGTCGGCGGCGGCTAAACAGCAAGAAATATGATCGGCTGCGGCTGAGCCGCGGCTATAAGCCGATCAGCCTCGCTCTCTGTATATAACAGCAATGGCGTCCAAAAATATAGACAACTTTTGACAGCTTGGCGATTGCATACAACGATTGTAACGGTCAAAGCACAACCAGCTGGGTTCTCTTGTTTGCCTCTGGTCATGGTAGAATTATACTACAGGTAGTAGCGAAGCTACAACAACCCAACAACTGCAAAAACAACACGGCTTTTTTGTTGTTTATGTTCGAGGTTGTCAAAAAGCACAAAAGAAAATTTAAAAAAAATGTATATGTTCACATGTGTGTGTTTACTTCGCCATGTTTTTTCAGTAGTGTGGGTGTGTGTTGGTATAACATAGACAACTTTTGACAGAGTCGAACTCAAAAAAAAAAAGTTCGTTAACGCTTCACCACTACCTGTATTATTCTACCATGCCTCTGGTATTTATTATTGTAAAATAGCCGTTTGTTAGAATACAACGGCTCAAGGTAGATTGAACAGGTACTACTACAAGAACAGCTGTTTTAGTAAATTTGAGAATGTGTGCGTCACACAGACAATAGATTTTGACTAAGTACTAAAATTTTTTTGAATTGATGTAACCAAGTAATAATACTATATTCACACTGCTATAGTTTAACGTGTTTCGACAAAAAAAGAAACTAAACAAAGTTGTTCGGACTACAATTTTATAAACTTTCTGTTTACAGCATGATGAATTCATAAAAGGTGGTAGCAAACCGGCAACAAAAAAATTTTTTTGTGTCCGAAATATTAATAATTTTGCGAAGTTATTAATTATAATTTTAAATGTATATGTAGATTTTTCGATTTGAATTGAAAACTTGAACAAAAAAAGAGGTTTTTAATACTTTTAAGCCAACACAAATCATAATTTTCAGAATACGGTGCTTGTTGTTATAGAAATGCTACAACCTTTTTCAATTTCGACTTTGTTTACATAATTTGCCGCCATTACAAACTGTGTTCAATAAGCACTAAAATCAAAAAATCGGCTGAGCATACATCAAGAAGTACTTGGAACCTTGCCTTTTACTGGTTTTTGAATGAGTTTAATTTTGAAACACGTAAATTTTTTGACAATTGATTATATGGGAAAACATCTAAAAATTAACGTGTTTGGCTCGTAAACACTTAAAATGGCCATAAACACGGTAGTGTGAAATGCCTATAAGCCACACGAATTTGATTGATTTTATGTGCTCATTGTGTCAAAGATCAAATATGGCTTTGTTTTCTAAAAATATTTTTGATAAATTCTTTTTCAAATAATGGTGACAAATATCAAACAATTAAAATTTGAATTTATATCAATGAAAGAAACTTCACTTCTGCCATACATATAACAGTGAGCCTACTTACTTATTTCTTTATTCTTATAAACTTGAAGTTTGTTAACAAATTTAAAATTCTCTCACAATGGATAAACAAGCCATAGTACAAGATATTTTTTTTATTAAAATTTAAAATCCGACATTTGTGGTTTTCTTGAATAAGAGTAAAAATTTTCGGAATATCAAGGACTAGTCTCGATATTGTTTCATGCACAACAACCTGACTGCTATATTGATTCCCTAAATTTTCAGCAATAACGACTTAAGTATTCCTGTGTGGTGGATTATTTAAACACACCAGCAGAAATGCTATTATCTAAACATATTTTGAATATTTTTTCCAAATATGCTGTTCTATTTTACTAATAAAAATTTTATACATGTCGACATATGCGTTTATATTGCTCTGAAATTTTTACACAAAGTTATTTTGGCAAATATATGCCGAAATTGTTAAAAAAAAATCAAAGATGTTCATACCGTGGACACAATATCAGAAATACAGTACTTATTGCTTATATGCACGCCGGTTATAAGCATTTACCGCTTTTATGCACTTGTTTTTATGCGTTTGTTATATAAAATACACCCAAATATTTTTTATATAAGCATTTCCCGCTTATATGCACCAAAAATCGTGCAAATTTGGAAATGCATATAACCGATAAATACTGTATTTTGTTTTTGCTCTACTGAAAAAATCAGTTTTAAGACATACACCTTTATTCAAAAAAACCAATGATTTGTTTATATGTAGCTACTCCATCAGCACCGCGGTTGATATTTGGCCTTGAATACTAACAAGCAAATATTATAAGCTGTGTTGTCAAGACCACCTGTTATGTATTCTCCTTAAATAAGTTCGCAAATCCATTCACGAAATAACCGCCTAAGAGAGAATTAAGTTAAGGGCCAAAGTGGAAATAAGCTATTATTGAATAATCAATGGATACTACCCAACAAATTGGGAAATTTCGCAAATAGTACCAAATGAGTTATGGGGGCACCATCGTACTTTTTTGGTTTCAATAGTACCAAAACAAAGTCCAATTGTACCAACTTTATCATCCCTGGCTTAAATAGAGCACTTTTGCGTGCTCTTTTGGACCATCTTGTTTTAAGAGCATAATTTTTAGAAAAGAGTACATGTACTCTTTAAACGAGCATGTCTGGTACCCCTACGTCTCCCCCTCCTATACCTTTAAGATTTAGAGCGCATCAGTATTGTAGTTGTACAGATATACAAAACTAATAACTACTTTTTATAAGGGCACCAGTTTCCCCCGTCCTAACCTTGAAAATTTTGCTTGGAAATACACTATATTCTAAAAGCAACTCACATCAATTTTATATCGTCTCTTTATTATAGTTTAGCAGATATAATTGATATTATAATTAAGATTTATTTTCTATGGGGGTCCCCTTCTCACCAATCCTATGCCGCCAAGATATTGCTTAAAAATGCTCTTTATTCCAAGAGAAACTCACATCAAATTTATGGTCCCCACTATTGCAGTTGTGGAGATATATGAAAACTAGTAATTACTTTCAGCTCAATTATGAATAACAATTCCCCGGGAGTTTATTTCCTATTCCCTGTTCCCCTATTCTTAATCACCCCTACCGTGAATATTTGTTCACTCGAAATGTTTTCCCTTTCCCTTCTTTTGCGATCGTGAATAAAAAATCGAAAAATTCCCTTTATCATAAATTATTTTTTTCACGTGGATTTTTTCCCTTTTCTCCTGTTTTCGTTCACCTTATTATAGCAGGCGAAAAGGATAAATAGATCATGTAATTGTATTACAATTACAAATATTTATTTTCAGGACAAATTAAGTAAAGAGTGTTCAGTTATCTTAATACTAACACACTTATCTTAACACTACCTTCATGCAACACCTTCCCGGCACACATGAACTAAGTTTCGCGATGATAGAATAGCAATTGATTTTTCCGGATCTGTAGAGAATCATTCATCGCGTCCAAAATATATAAAAACCTATTTTTACTTACTCTTTTATTTAATTTAACACCAAATTTAATTTAACACCAAAAGACTATTTGATTGAATTAGGCTGCCTGCAATGGCTCGGGTACTCCAAGGCATTGGATGCATTTAGCAATCGTGCCTCCTTATTCCGTAATTCGCTAAAGCTAAATCTCGATAGCTAAAATGCTTAGCAAGCACAAGATTAAACATTTTTGGAGCGAACATAAAACACTAAAATTTCGGCGGGTTAAAATTTTAAGATATTGCCTAATTTAGCAATAGACGTTGCAATATTGTATTCGTACCCAAAAATTGATAAATTGACTTTATACATTTTTAGCGATAGAGATTTAGCTTTAGCGAGTTACAGAATAAGGGGGCTGGACGAACAATTCGATTTTATTTAGATTCCTCATGGAATAAAAAGACAATTCCAATTCTTAGCACTATTTTTTTATTTTTTAACAACAATTTCTTTGATTTTTAATTTATTTTATGAAGCTTCTTCCTTATTTACATCCACTAAGAACTGTCAGCGGGAAAAAATGTTCAGGGGAACTTCACGATAGCAATTTTTCCTCGAAGGGAAATGAAAATTTCATGGGAACATAAATTTCACTTGTCATTCGCGATAGGGGTGAATAAAATCTCCTCGGGAAAATTTTCTCTTTTCCAATTCCTCCTATTATAAATTACAATTTCCCCGGGAAAAAAACTCCCAGGGAAAAAATAGGTATTCTAAATATGAGGGAGAGGGAGAAATTCTTGCGAGTTGTTCCCCAAGCATTTTGAAGGGAGCTAATGCAAAAATTTAAAATTCAAATTAAAAAATATTGTGAAACAATGGCATAAGCATTTGTTTTGTGTAACAAGTTTAAATAAACACTTGGATGTTATATTTCTCTCTTGTTTAATGAACTTCTGCCTTCGGAAGAAAGTTTTAAGACACACTCAATTTTGCACGCCTCTTTTAAGGTCGCATAATAGGTAAATGGGAGATTTGTTGCGGTTTAAAAAATTACAATTTCCGTTTAACACACAGTCATTGGGGATTTAAGGAATCTGGCGGTCCTGGCCCAGTTTTCGCTTCACTTCCTCAGCATAAAGTTCTTCCGAGCGAGAGCTTCTGAGTGACTACACTGTACATTTTACTTTTTATTTAAGCAAAAACAAATATTTATATTAACACACAATCTTATTATCAATAAAAACATAAAACTTTAATTAATTTCTAATACTGAACTCTTGCGTTAGTGTAGAATAAAATGTAAATACTAAACAGCTGAGCTAGATTTTTCCCTCTCCATTATTTGTTTATTCCACGGCTTTTTAGAATAGGAGGATTTTTTCTCTGGAACAAATGAATAGGAAGAGAAAAAATCCCCGGGATATTCATAAGTGGGCTGTTTGTGTAGGGGCTAACAGTCTCTTCCTCCTACAACTCTAATAGTAATCCACATGATATTTTATATAGTAATCTATAAAGCTGTCTTTAGACTATTATACAAGCTGTTTGACTTCTGCAAAAACTGCTACCTTGATATAATTAGGCAATTCACAATAGCCCAACTCACAATCTTGTGGAAATGGTCTTGCATCGAAGCATTTGCAAAATGGTATATTAAATTTATACTCACCACTAACAATTGCTAAGTGGTGAGTATCAATACGCAATACCATTTTGCAAATGCTACGATGCAAGAGCATTTGCAAAGATTGTGAATTGGGCAAACGTGTATCTTAAAATATGGAAATAGCAATATCGTTACACCTTAAAATTTCATTGCGAACAACGATACAAAGCACAGCATATTAAAGTAATAAAAGTAACGACGAAATTTGCCGAATATTTCTCACTATTTACATGTATAGAACACGAACTCAAAATACACAACAAACAAAACAACAACACAAGCACGATAGTGCTTGGTACCTATCAACATGCCAAAGAAACATCAATACACTTAAACCACACACAAATTATTTATTTAAAATATTGCCGCATTGCAAAAAACATGCTTCGTGGACGTTTTAAATTGTCATCTGGTAGTAAATTTCATTTACATGCAAAATAAAAACAACAAACTTACCAACCCATAATAAAATACTAAAATTGAAACGTCGTTATATTAAGACACATTTTGGAACGCTGTTGTGAAATCCCTATATATTTTTATTTAGAGATAAATTTGAAGCATGTAGACAAAGAAAATTTTGACTGCGCGCAGGGTTGAACTGACGTTTCGATAGCGCCCGCTAATCTCGTCAGAGCTCTTTACCACTGAGACCACTCGACCAAAGTCGGGTGTTTGCAGTCAAGAGCTGAATATCATCTACTTATAATCAGTGCATACTGTCACTCTTAGAGCTGTATTTCATTTGAGAGTTATTGATATTCAGTTTTTTTCTTTGTCTTGTGTTAAGCTCTTTTTATTATTTCTCTATTCTAGTATGAATTATCATTGATAATTACAAGTACTAGTGTGTGTGAATGTTTGTTTGTTCAGTTTTATTTGAACATGTACATCCTTTTGCTAGGTGCCTTTGGACTCTAAATTTCAATGCTCTAAACTTTAGACGCACACCATACCACAACTGTGGAAATTATCTCCCACACATTCTTAACACAGATTCTTATGCTCTTCAATTAATCATCGATGAGACAGCGACGAGTGCACACGAGGCGGATGCTTATACATTTTTTTTTTATTTTTTCATTAAGAGTTATCTAGCAAAAACTCGTGTTTCATATCCAATTGATGATATGAGAAAAATATGTTATTATAAACAATGCATTTGGTAACATACAACGCCTTTTATGTTGGCAAATAGTTAAGTGAATATGTACATATATCATTAAAAGACATAATGTAAGACAATGATCCAAAAATTTTGAACTGAAAACAACAATACAAATTATCGGACTATTTTTCCTATTTTCTGCGAAATTTTTTATTTTTAATTTGGGGCTATTTTTTCTATTTTCCGCTACATTTTTTATTTTATAATTTGGGGCTATTTTTTCTATACATATTTTTGGCAATTTATCATTCTTGTGAAAAAGGACCAAAATTAAAAATGCCCCCCAAAATTGAAAAATGTCACAAACTAAAAAATCAAAAATGTTCCCAAAAAAGGAAAAATGTCCCCAAATTAAAAAAATAGCCAAATTTGGCCAAAATAGGAAAAATGGCTCCTAAATATATAATAATTATATGCAGTTTTTGTGCAATAATTCCATTTTAAAGTTTCAAATTTTTATGAAATGCGTTTCAAAACAAAAATTTTCCATACAAATTGACTTTGTGGTTGCTGGGAAAACTCTATTTATTCACTAATACTAATATGTAGCAATACAATCACAGTTTGAATTTTGCGCATCATTGCTTTAGAGCATCAATCGGCAAACACATCCTTATACATTTGCTTGTATGGGTTTTATTTTGCAACTCTCGTTCTTACAAAGTTTTTGTTAGTGTATATCAAGCAATAGAAATAAACAAGCGATAGCACAACCTGCTTGCTTGAATGTTCATGCCACACTGATTGATTTTATTTTATTTTAGTTAATACGTGTGAGAGTAAAAAACCCCATGTGATATGCTTTGCCGGTTCCTGCTTTAGAGTTTAAGAACTAAGTTATGAGTTTAGTCGAACTGTATGAGTTAATATCCAAAGAAATTTTAATTATTTTGGCTTGAGTTCGGTTTTAATTTAATTTTTCAAATAAATTATTAGGGAATTCACAATGTGTATCTTAAAATTTGGAAATAGCAATATCGTTACACCTTAAAATTTCATTGTGAGCAACGATACGAAGCACAGCATATTAAAGTAATAAAAGTAATGATGAAGTTTGCCGAATATTTCTCACTATTTACTGTATAGAACACGAACTAAAAATACAAAACAAACAAAACAACAACACAAGCACGATAGTGCTTGGTATCTATCAATATGCCAAAGAAACACCAATCCATTTAAACCACACACAAATTCTTTATTTAAAATATTGCCGCATTGAAAAAAAAAACATGCTTCTTGGACGTTTAAAGTTGTGATATGGTAGTAAACTTTATTTACATGCAAAACAAAAACAACAAATTTGCCAACCCACAATAAAAGACTAAAATTGAAACTTGGTTATATTAAGACACATTTTAGAACGCTGTTGTGAACTCCCTAAATGTGTTTTTATTGCTTTTTTAAAACTTTCCATAAACTCATTAGATCAAGGCTGCATTTTCTACAGAAGTCGAACGGCTTGTGAGATAGTGTAAAACAGCTATAAGTAACATAGAGGTCCGCTTATAAATTAGCCCTCCTGATCCAATCAACTATGGAACATGTGTTTATCGTGTCTGGCGGGGAGATTGCCCCTACAGATTGGTCTGGCAACTTTCTATATTGTATTGGAATAGTTCCGTAAGTCCATGTCCATACGAGTAAACTTTTGCTTCTGCAACTTTCCAAAATTTTCTTTTGAAGTTGCATTCGTGTCCACACAATGAAATTCTTGCTGTAGTTTACATAATTGTCAATAACTCGATTCACTAAATGCGAGTTGCGTTGATTGAGTGTTGCTTTGCGCGAGGTTGCGTGTATTTCATTTGTTCAGAATCATTACAAATAAACCTTCAAGTACAAAAAATTGTTTTAATTAAGACATTTTTATGTCGCCACGTTGACTGAGACCCATTGAGCGAAAAATTCTCTTTTGTTTCGTCGAACATTGTAAAGATTAAATTGTACTTGCGTAACACACAAATACCGTGACATAATTTCGTATGTATGTATGTACGCATGTATACCCGGTTGGCCAACTCGTCGTAGTGGACATTTTCATTAACGATTACTTAAGGATATTTCTATATTTGTCGATTACAGTTTCTTTTAACACAATATAACAGAAATCGTACTCAAAGAATGGGTAAAAGAAAAACTACTCAACTGTTCATGCCAACTAGTTGGTAGATATTGTCCGCAGTCTTGCAACGTTTAATTTAAAATTTTGTATAATTTCGTTACAACAAAAAACACTATTCTTCGTATACCAGCAAATGAACTTCCTGTGAACATTGTCGCTCAGTCTATCACCAGTTTAAATCATTTTGATACATTCCTGCTTGCTAAAATTGAGCGAAATTGAGCTGATGAAAAGTTCTGTTACAATGTCTTTTAAAACTTCTTGCATAAAATACTCTCTGAACGAAAAATTTCTCAAATTGTTGTTGTAGCACACGTGCAAAAAAGAAACAAACGAAAAAATGGAATGGGGACATTTCTGAGGATGTTGTCATTTACCTGGTCATAATTGAAAAGATGGGTGATAGTGTCGCTCTTGTTATCATGCATGAACTCAGCTGTCATTTATTCGAAAATGTCCTCACTGATCTGTTTGAACTGTCCCCAACAGGTCATCGATGCTTCAACATTGTCATGCATCGGTCTTGCAAGATGTCTGAAAGACTTGGCCAACCGGGTACGTATGTACAAATGTATGTGTGTATATGTTCTACATGAATAGCAAATTCTTTTCATATTTTCACCAAGTTGAACTCTAATTAATTTTAGATGAAAAAAGGAAAAGTCTCCTCAAAAAATTAATACTTAAACTATATATTTTATTGCATTTATTATGATTTATTTAAATTTTTTACTAATGGCCATGAGCAGAGCAAAAGGTTTTGTAATGGTAAAAAGCCTTATTTTATTGCATAATTTAAATGAAGACTAACGTGACCAAAAGTACATACATACATATGTATGTATGTATGTATGTATGTATGTATGTATGTATGTATGTATGTATGTATGTATGTATGTATGTATGTATGTATGTATGTATGTATGTATGTATGTATGTATGTATGTATGTATGTATGTATGTATGTATGTATGTATGTATGTATGTATGTATGTATGTATGTATGTATGTATGTATGTATGTATGTATGTATGTATGTATGTATGTATGTATGTATGTATGTATGTATGTATGTATGTATGTATGTATGTATGTATGTATGTATGTATGTATGTATGTATGTATGTATGTATGTATGTATGTATGTATGTATGTATGTATGTATGTATGTATGTATGTATGTATGTATGTATGTATGTATGTATGTATGTATGTATGTATGTATGTATGTATGTATGTATGTATGTATGTATGTATGTATGTATGTATGTATGTATGTATGTATGTATGTATGTATGTATGTATGTATGTATGTATGTATGTATGTATGTATGTATGTATGTATGTATGTATGTATGTATGTATGTATGTATGTATGTATGTATGTATGTATGTATGTATGTATGTATGTATGTATGTATGT